>CM056455.1:3818274-3851164 GCA_029783895.1 Triplophysa bombifrons | reverse complement strand
CCTGTATGAGTTTCTTTCTTCTTCTTTTACAAAAGAAGATATTTTGAGAATGTTGATAACCAAAACATCACTGAAACCCTATGATGTCCATTGTATGAGCACAAAACCACTGGAGACATTTCTCAAAATATCTTCTTTTGTCTTGCTATCCATTTAATCTAAACCAACGTCATTCATCATTGCAGAAGTCAGCAGCCTGTTTGCATGTGTACATCTCATCTGCATTTCTATTGAGAGTCATAAGTAACCAAAAATCAACGCTTCTGATATGTTCATTTCAGTATGTTACTCACTTAAAGCGCGTGACTTTAGAAACTTCAGAACACGGTTGTGATTTTATACGGTGTTGCTTTTGTCCTGAACAGGTGTGGATACTAAGAAGGGTCACATTATGAAGATTCTTCTGAATAAACAGTGGTGAAAAAACAAGGGGGGGGGGGGGGGGTTGGAATAATGACAATGTGTGAATTTCAGTCTTAAAGGAGTAGTTCACTTTAAAAAGAAAATTTCATGATCGTTTCTGTGTGTTTATGTCTTCTGTTGAAAACATATTGAGGCATTTGAGGAACGCTCTCCAGGTTTTTCTCCGTTTAACGGACTTGATCGGAAGGCTGTTTCATCAGAGCTTTAAGCGACACCGGCCGATGAAAAAGGGTGTTGTGTAGTGAAATGAGCGGTCATTTTCCAAGAAAAAAATGAGAAATAATATACTTTTTAAACATAAAAACATGGCTTACACTGCGTCCGCCATGCACGAAAAAAATGCATACAAACATTTCGGACTGAATGTGCAAAGACCTTTAGTCACCGGCTGGTGTCGTGTAAAACCTTTTGAAGCTGCGATGAAGCTGAGATTTGGACCTTCACCGACAGCCCCCCGCTGAAGTTCATTATATGGAGAAGAACCCTGGAAAGTTTTCTTCAAAAGCCTCAATTTGTTTTCGACAGAAGAAATAAACACAGGGACCACTTGACATGTGGGTGAGTGAATATCATGAAATTTGAAAGTGAACTTTACTCTAAACTTTTGCTTGAATGTCAGACACACTCCAGTTATTTCACTGCTATGTAAAACCTTGTCTTGCCGCCAACATCAAGTGTGTGATGTTTATGTATAGTGTGTGTTGTTTGTTTGTATAGCAACAGTAAATATTTATTTCATCATTTTCTCCATGTCTTCATCTGCTCCTAATGCATCTGTTTACGCTCATATAGCTTTCCATACATTAGCCAAACACTGACAGTGGCTACACTCACATTACCACGTAACAGTGAAATGAAGACATATGACTCGCTCTCTCATACGTTATTTAGCATATGCATGAGCAGGACAGCCACAAATTCTGGGATGTACTAAAACCCGTGCTAAAATGTTGTAAAGACCTTCCTTTGAGTATAATACGTGTTTTCCTGTTGTTCCATGAAAACTTAATATCTTTCTTACTAGTCACATCCCAAGTCTTGCCCTGCTTACATAGCACACATGTCATACAGACTGAGATAGATTTTTATACTCAAATTTAGTTTTTTAAATGTATCGAAATACATTTGTTGGTTTTTATATTGATCAAATGCATTCATAGAATGATTTTTATAGGAACCAATATTCTTGTAAAAGAGCTGTTCATTTATGTGCTTGCTTTCTTAAAGGATTTCCTTTTACTTAACGTGATTATTTGTTTTGAAGTATTTTGCAGCGAATGAAGACTAAAAATTTATATTTGGTCATATTATGGTGTTTAGAAGGTCATGTATCAACTGGTCAGAGAATAAACATCAGTTACGTTGTTTACTTCATGTGTTTAGCATACATTATTCAGCTGAAAACTGAATTGATGCCCTTTGGTGATCAATGCAAAATCATGCAAATGTAAGCATTGTCATATTCACACTTGTATGATTGGTCAGAGATTGATTTAATTCAAACTTTTCATATGTTACTGTTTCCATTGCCCAACAATGATTTCTTGCATGATGAGTCAGTGAAACTCTTTCAAGTAAATCGTGTTCAAATGAACTTTATTGGACATGTTCTTTCATCATTTCCTGTATACCTTCATGTTGTTCCAACCCATGCGATGTTCTTTTATCTGGAGAATATAGATAAAGATGGTTCATACTTTACAAGCTCCTAAATAGACTTGAAGGACTTTAAATCATACAAATTTGTTATAATGTTCTTTTGTATTTTTATACATCTCTGTTATTTTGGGGGGCTTAAAGTACCCATGATAAATAAATGTAGTCAGTGTCTGTCCATTACTTTTGTGCTAGTTTAGGTGATATACGCATAAAAATACAGTAACTCTTTGGATGATGGCTGTATTATATTAAAGCATTGTGTAAGACACTATAACGCATGCAGGGGTTTAAATTGGGCAAGGGCACATAGGCTGACCTTCTCGCTCCGATCCCCGCCTGTGTGCGGCTTTTCTGGTGTAATGGAGCGGCACTCCGTCGTACCCCAGTATAAATCTTAGGTTAAGTAACAATATACCTATTTGGCAGTGCACACACTTATATTGATAACTCGCAGTCGTACATTGACCGTGTGCGCGCAGAAATCATTCTCTGCGTTCCATTCCGAAGTGATCATCCCTATGCCCTACTTTCTTCGAAGAGTACAGCTCTTGATGTTTAAGCTAAATGCAATGTCCGTTTAAAATCAACTTGGCAAAAGGAACAATAAAAACAACATAATTTTCTCTCTATTTCGACTTAGTGACGTTTTGTCTGGTGTCCCCTTCCCGAAGAATACACATGTCATACATACAATTCTGTGGCTATTAATAAATGAAGATATTTGGGAAAGGGCACAGGCCTACAGAAATATTTTATTCTTACATTAGCTTTGTAAACTACTGACATCCAGAATGAGTTTGATCAGCATTTTATTATTCATAACAAAGGGTCTCTCAATTTATATTTTACAGTTTGTGAATGAATTAGTTTATAAGCTTCGTATACGCACCCCTCCAAAATCCCCCAACTAAGCCGGCACATAACAAATCCCAATTAAACCCCGGAATGGATTTCTTTTAAAAAAGGTAAAATTGTGGTATTTAATAGTGTTGTATACAAAATTTGATTTTGTCCAATACATTTCCTGGAAGAAATCCTCTGCAACCAGCTAGAAATAAATTGTCATAAACCAAGGTTTCTGTCATTAATCAAAGCCTTTTGTCTATTAAAATAAGAACTTTCATGTCTGTGTCTAGTTGTCTTACATGAAAATCATCTTGGGCATTCTTCTTCTGTCTTCTTTATCGCAGAAGAAAAGAAAATCCTAACAGTCTTAAACAACATGAGGTGAGTAAAATATTTTCTTTATAGGATGAACTGATCTTGGTTCAGAGAACGAGAGGTGTAATATTAGTGAGTCACAATGTGTCTTTGTTCTTGCTGACTTTATCCCTTCATCCCCTGCACAAATAACACACCAAACCACACAAAGCTTTTATATTCTCTCATGCTGTCTCTGGTCCAGTTGTCTATTCGTGCATGGCCGCTTCTTTCATTCCTGTACAGCAGAAGCAAAAAGAAAATGTGTATAATCATTTCTCTCAACCAAAATGCATTATAGTTGCTGTTCAGAATGCACAGAAGAAAAACAAGAATCCATGTTTGCAATCATGCTCCCGAGGGAAAGATACGGTTGAATCTGAAAGTAAAGGACACAGTTCTTCATCTACATTTTTGGCTTGTTTTCCAGTGAATCAATTCTTGAAACATGAATTTACGTGAGAAGCAAAGCTGTGTGAGATCTACTGTACAACTGCTGCCATTATTTACTTTCCCTAATGTTTTGCAAACCCGAATGACTGTCTGACTTGAAAAAAATGTTTGAAAGCATCATAAAATCATTCTGTATGTCTTGAATAAACTTGTTTGAGGAACAAAACTTACCTATTCATAAAGACCTGTTTACTAAGAATATATAATCTAATTAAGTTTTTTTTATTCTCTATCAAATATTTATTTCTTGTGTTGTCTGTAGAAGAATGAGATCATTTTCCTGTGTGCTCGAGTTCCAGACGGACATTTTCAGTAAAGATGTTTGGTATGTAGTCCTACATTAAAAATCTCCTATTGTTTTTCATTTTCTTCAGTAAATACACAGTGAATGTGATTCGCGATGCAAACAAAAAACTCAAGAATGCCGTACATGCACATCTGTAGCAACAGGAGATTAGTCCTAATTTCAGTCTCAGACAGCACTTTTGTGTTCGTTCCATTTTCCACGTGATCATTTGCAAACTGCTCTTTGTATGCACTTACACAATACTCATCTGATTTCAGGGCAGCGTCTGTGTGCATCTTCAAAGCCGCAGCATCTCTGCGGGAGTGCAGCGCATTGAGCAATCACAGATGGAGTTTAGACCAGCGCCTCGTGCGAGGTGATCTGAGCCTTCCGTAGTATACCAGATGGAAAATATGATCCTTTACGAACCATGGTTTTGATGTAACCATGTTTTAACTATGATTTTTGAAAACATTCCAGACATGGTTGCAGTAAAACCAAGGTTTTGCCAATCAGTGCTGGGGCCCTATGCAAATCTTTGTGAGTGGCCCTTGTCATAATAGTTCAAATTAGGTAAGCATAACCGTAAACTATAAACTAAAAATAAACAAATAAATGAACACACTTAAATGTATTAAAACTGAACGACAAAAAAATATTAAACTGACAGTAAGAACAATTTTCACATGTAAATAATCCTTTACCTAAAGTAACACCTGGCTCTGGAACCATCTACTGAAGTAAATTCATCGCAAGTTCTGCCGGGAAGACTCAATCTCACGTCACGTAAACACGTATAGACCAATAACCAATCATCACCTAACACTTGGAGTATATAAGATCGCCACTTACCCTTTGTTTGCGTTCACAGTTCCACAGTCAAACCAACTGTATGCCAGTGGACAAATACAGAATTTGTAAATCACTTGCATAACTTGGCAAAACTAAATGAGACTAACTACAAAAACACATGCCTTCTTGTTCTTTTGCATCATGTTGTTGCCGTTTTTTTAACTACAGACAGGAAGCTTCGTTTTGAATATGTTAAGACGCATCATCACATTATGTGCATGGCATCACCTGCGTGCACTGCATGATGCAGAAAGTTGAATTTGGGTCTTGTTTACATCACAGTGGGCCCTCTGGTGCAGGGGCCCGACGTTACTTGGATAGTTTGCGTGTAGGATGGATTGGCGCTGTTGACAAATGGTAATCAATGCACATAAAAAACATGGTTACTAAAGTTTTACCACAAAAAACATGGTTAATTTTCATAAGGGATTGCTCAGCCTTTCGTAGCTTGAGTTCCTATTGAGATCTTCAATAATGACTTTTGATCACTGACTTGACAACTCTGAGCTCAGTTTGAGGCATTGTTGACATCTCTTCTGAAATTTGTGAAACATTTCGGAGACCTTTTACTGAAAAGAGATATCTGAGCAATAAGAAAACGTTTCCATTTGCTCTTAATTTAATCTCATCGATGTCTAAGAGAAATAATTGAGATAAAAAGATCTCAAACGTGATGCAGGATTTAACTGATGAAAAGTCATTCAATTTGTGAAAGGTGCATTGATTAAATGAAGTTATTATGCTTGTAGTTTGTCAAAGAATAAATTTGAATAAATATCAATGCATATTAATTCTACATCCATTAATGTAAATGTGAACATGCACCTGTTTGCTAGAAACTGAATAGGATTTTTAGTTCAATTCTGAATAGCTCTCGACCTTGGTTGTCCATACATGAGCACAAACCGACACTTCTCGGGTCTTAATTCACACACGCGTGCCCCATCAGAGCATCTTTGAGTTATTTCCATGCAGAAGTGGAGAGACACCTAAACAAATTGCTCTTTGGTGAAATGACGCATACGCTATTCTGCGGCCAGTGCCGCACGCTGACTCAGCTCCCCGGAGGACTGCGGTTTTTATAGGTGAGCGAGTAATGTCCCCACCTTCTCTTTCTCTCTCTCCACCTGCCCGGCCCGTTCCATCATGCAAGGGTGCTTTATTGAATGCAGCTGCTACCGTCTGCATCTGCGCATGTGCCGCAGATGTCATGTCTCTCTGGTCTGTAGAAAAAGAGTTTACCTCAAACAGTGTCCACAATCTGAGCTCGACCCAGCACATGATGCCAAATGGAGAGAGAGGGTGCAGTCTGGAATCAGACACGGCCGCAGCTGCACATCCATGCGCCCATCACTGCGACTGCTGCATTCTTCAATTTTTGATTTAAGATTAACATCTTGTAAGATAATAAAGGACTAATTTATTAAAACGTAAAAAGAAAAAAAAAAATACTTTCATGTTGTTTCCAAAGCCACATGCTGTTATTTATAAACCGAACACAGACAGAGAGTTGCTGCAAAATCTCTTTACACATCTTTTTTCATTACGAGATTTTAAAAGAATAAAGAAAGGCACCATAAATCAGTCAAAACCCTTTAACAATATTTGACCAAATCTTGCTTTTCGATGAATCATATAAACAACATTTATGCTGTTTGTTTGTTCTTTCAGAAGTCTTATAGATGTGCTCTCTCTGACTGTTATTGTATGGAAAAATGACAAGAACTGTTTGGTGTTTCACAGAAAAGAAACGAACGGCACGTGGCTTTACAACATAAATAATGCCAGACGCCTTCACTTTTGAGTAAGTTATTTCTTGAATATGTGGACTGTTCGCCTTGAGTTTTGTTTGTTTGTTCTATTCCAGAATTTCTCTTGGGATCTTTCTCAATTGAATCAACGTGTGCTTGAGGTTGAGAAAATGAGTTTGTAAACATCAACACACGTTTATTTCTGTATTGACATTCACGAAGATGTAGAGAACCTGATTCAAACAAAGATTGAAACAAAGAATTTAAATAAAAAAACAAGCTTGCTAGACTAACCAAAACATCTGCTTATGAAAAAGAAAAATCACGGATGAGATCTTTGTAATATCTCTATTGTTTCTCGTAGATGTGAATGAGATAAAATTACGAGAAAATGAAAATACTTTCTTGAGTATCAGAAATTACTCTTGAGAAAAAAGTCAGAAATGTCTCTATTAGAGATTGAGAAGAGATGACAACAATGTGTCAAACTGAGCTCAGATTTGTTGAGTCTGCGATCAATATTATTGAAGATCTCAATATGAACTAAAACATTTCTCAGCTAATTTACTCAAATCCAGATTATTTGACCTCAAAAACCTACATTCATTTAACACCTTTACACTCTTCATGTGTTTCTAAAAATACACTCTCATTTGTTTCTGTTTTATTTTAGGAAAATAATCTAAGACTAAATTGATACTCAAATGAAGCACAACTGAGAACTCCATCAGATCTCCGGAGCTGTATATAAAAGCAACATCTGACTTTTTCTTTTTGCTCCGCTGCTATTTCCTACAAAAATGTTTTTATTAATCTTGACCTTGAAGAGTTTCTCCTGGTTTGTAATCCTCTTTAGTGTCTCTTATACGTCTACACTATTATCTTCCTCAACACAATTTAGAACACAACACCGTATAGTCACCCTAAAGAAAAGCTTTGGCTGCCGGTGTTTTGTATTCTGTCATCATTCAAGCTCAGGAGAGGTTTATGAGGTGCTTCATTCTCAAAGAAATATGTCTCCCTCCCTCTCTGTGGCTCTTAAAGCAGCACAAATCCACTCCTGACGGCACGCTCCGTGGCCTGCACCGTTCCAGACGTTTCTTAGATTAAGGCAGAGTGATCCAAACAGCTCGCTAGCGTTTTCCTCTCACCGCAATGATTTGCAAACTGATTACCACATAGGACCAAACAGCCCCGGAGTGCCGCGTCTTATCATTTGTTTTTGCGCTGAGAGAGGTGTGTAACGAAGATGGAGGAAGAGAGAAGTAGCGGAGAATAAAAACAGGAGGAAATGAGAGTCAATAGAGAGCAGACAGGAGACATGCTGAAGAAAGAGCAGAACCGGAGACTGTTGTGTTGAAAATAACAGGCTAATGAATAAAATGCATGAAGGAAAATGTAAATCAAATCGAATGCATACATGTAGTTTGCATATACAGGACTAATCTGACATAGAGATTGGAAAGCTTTATGCATTCTCATAACATGGTTCTAGCAACGTCAGGGTTGTGGGTTCAGTTCCAGTGTTGGGTAAGTTACTCTGAAAAAGTAATTAATTACTAGTTACTAATTACATATTTAGTAGAGTTATTAGATTACTGTACAAATTACTCTCTCCAAAATACGTATTACTGATTGCTTTCTATATCTTATATCAACTTTGATTAGTTAAGTGATCGAAAGTACACATAAAACGACTCTTAATTCATTCAAATAATGTGTATTCATATAATATTCATATAATACTTAGTATAATGTATACATTATACTAAGTATCATACTGTTACATCAGAAGTAACTGTAATCAAATTACAGAACAATTGAAAGTAATCCCTTACTTTACTCTTTTAAGGTAAAAGTAATTAAATTACAGTAACTACACTGTAAAACTTTGCTGTTGCAGCAGGTTTGCCAGTAACTTACTGTAGATTTTATCAATATAATTAATAATATTTAATTAAAACACTTTGACTTTTGAGATTCAAAATGAGCAAGAAGAGACTGCATTAGCACAGCATCACTGCAAAAAAAACACATTCTTTCTAAGCATTTTCTCTTATTTTATTTAAAAATATTTAAAACCTCTTAAATTACGATCCATTTACATAACGAGAAAAGTGACCCCAGATATGTAGTTTTGTTTTATGAAAGAAAAATATATAACTTAGGTATGTTTATTCTTAAAACTAAATTATACATTAAATCTACAGTCAGTTACTGGCAAACCTGCTGCGAAATTACAGCAAAGTTTTACAGTGTAGTTATACCCAACACTGTTCAGTTCTCAGCTAATTTACACAAAAACAAAAAGTCTTTAATGCAAATAAAATTAAAGCGACTGTCACAGAGAAATTTAAATAAAAGTGAATGATTTGTTTATATTGACATTAATAAACCATAGTTATTTGAATCTAATATAAACTTAGAATTATCTGTTCAAACCATGTTTTGAGTTGAAACGCTTTCATGAGATATACACTCTTAAAAAATGGTTATTCAAAAAGTTCCTGGAAGAACCTTTTGGTTCCATAAAGAACCTTTCACCTCTGAAAATCCTTTCTGTTTCACAAGTGATTCTTTGTGGCTAAAAAAGACATGGTTCTTGAACATTTGACTGAATGGTTCTTTGTAAAACCAAAGAGGGTTGTTCAATGGCATTGCTGAAGCACCTTTTAAGCACCTTTATTTTTAATAATACACGTGAGTGAACCATTGTCAAATTCCCTTACAAAAATAAGCATACACTTCAATTCAATTGCTTTATTAAGTATACTTACCATGGTAGGTATTTTCCATGGAAAAGTATATTTATTATTAGATATGTTGCATATTTGTACATTATATTGTATAAACATGCACATGAACAGTAAGTTTATAAGACAATATGTAAAACCATGTGTTTAGTATAGGTTAGTTAATCAAAAGAGTAAACGCAACTACAAGTGTACTTAGAATACATCATTACACTTCTATCATTATACATTTATCAGTATAAAAAGATAAGATCTTTTATCTTACTGAGATCTTTTCTGTCAGCGTAATTCTAAGTATGTTACTGAGAATAAATACAATTCTATAAGTTTATTGTTAGTGGAAAATAAGTCTACTTATACTTAGTATACTAATTTGAATAAAAAAAATGGTCAGGTTCCCTGCTCTTCACCTTGATCAGTTTTTCTTGTTTTTTTGTCACATTTTTGTAATATTTGTCATGACGATGCTCAGTTCCTACGTTAAAAGTACATAACATACAAACCATAATAAAATAAATGAAAAGTAAATCATAAATGGAGCCAAAATGGTGATATTCCTCACAGTTTTCATGTCTGTGTGCTGTACAGGAGACAGATTTTGCTGGAGGTACAGCCCAGGTTCAGGGATCTCGGGTAATTTGAGCGATTACGCCACATGGGCCTGGTATACTGGGAAGGCTCCCTGGTGAGGGATCGTTTCTCCAGCCTGTTTAGAAAAGCTGGCAGCTGGTTGAAAGATAGATGGGGTCTCTACCTCGAGCTGTCTGATCTGCTCCCACCCAAGGTCAGCCAGACAAGAGTCCTGTGCAGAGGAGACGAAGCCTCACGCTCAGGTGTGAACCGTTTGTTCTGTATACAATGCAGAAAACGGCGGAGAGAGACATTTATCTTATCTTATTTATCTTATCTTATCTTTACTGTCACTTATGTGCTAATTGATACACTGGTTACTTTCAAAAAGAAGATATTTTGAGAAATGTCTTAGGGGTTCATATAATGGAAGTCAATGGAGTTCTGCGTTGTTTGTCGATCAACTTTCTTCAAAATATCTTCTTTCTGTTTAAAGGAGAAACTCATACAGGATTGAAATGTAAACGATGAACAAATTATCATTTTTGGGTGAACTATCCCTACACTTTCAGAAATAAATTTAAATTGAATATAGATGTTATTGTTTCATCTTTGTCATCCTAAAATATGTTATCGATCATAAATATTATGATAACGTACGGTTCAATCAACTTTGGTGACCTAAAGGGACGACTGAAACATAAACAATTTCAATATTTATTCCGTCATAATTATGAATTTTGCTCTTCGCGCCCCTTCAGTTCTCATCCACCGGTCCTGTCCCTAATAAAGGGCGAATAATGAAATGATTGTTGCTTCTTCTTACCCCGCAGCTGTCTGCCCTCTCTCAGTCTTCAGTTCCAGTGATGTCAGACTGCGGCCTTCTCTCTCTCGGTCATTGATCACAGTTTCAGCTGCGCGCTGCGGCGGGACGCATGCGTCTCCGTGGGGAGAGAAGCAGATCAAACACTTTAATTACTGAAGGTGCATGGGTGCCGTTGGCTGCAGGCGCTCATCGTGTAAGCAAAGCAGGTAAGAATGGGATGAAGGTGTTTTTGCACGCTCGCAAACCGATTGCGACTGTAAAAGATTTGCATGTAAGCGTATGCACATCAGACAGGTGAGTAACTAACATACGCTGATGTAAATGAGCTCTTTCGTGTGCACGTGCACAAAACCGAGCGTCTATTCTGCGCCTTCATCATTTCCAGGCCTGTCACATCCAGACGTTTAAAGTAGGGAGAAAAAAGATGACTAGTTTTCAGAAATTACACAAGTGTCTGCACGGTGGCTCATGCTTCAATTTACATAATCAGCATTATGTGATGTGCATGGAGGATAGCAGAGGAAGGGTTGAGTGCTGCACTCATGGCATCTCGGGTTGAGAGGATGCACAACATCGTTGGGTACCAACGCATCACAGAACAGTTCCCGTCTATACATCGCCTCTGATGAGCCGTACCAGATATTAAGAAATGTCAAGTGTGTCAAACGGAGCTATCAGATTTGTCAAGTCTGCAATCTTAAGTCAGTTTTATGGAACACAAATCTACACACACCTCCATAGTCTTCATGTGTTTTTCATTTGTTCTCCAAAGCAGTTTTGTACACTATTCAAACCATGTGAACCCTTAGCATTGTGCTCTTATCATCACCCATCAGTCCATCTATTCTTGTAAATATTTGATTTTCTGTGTTCCCGCTTTGTGTTTATGTTGTCTTGCGCTGACAGCAGGTGAAAACGCAATAAAGGTTTCTCAGAGTGCAAATAATGAAATAATTGTGCCGCCCCGCAGGTACAAAATTATCACCAGGCGACAAAAAAGGAACCATCAAAGAAGCCGTGACAAATCCTTTGAAAACAAATAAGTCCCGGCGTGAATTACGGTCCGGCGTGTGTGCGTTTCATCTCGCACGTTTCATTCTCTCGCTTGTAACTAAATCTGCCATCTTTTGGCAGCTGGAAAGCTCTTCTAAACATTCTCCTCGGTCGCCGAGGTCCAGCGAAGTGATTTCTTTTTTCATTGGATGTGATTTTGCTCTTTGATTTCAGGATCAATCGTTCAGACGTGTTTTTCTCAGACTCAAAGGCATTTTGTGTCCTCGGCCCTGATGCGTGCGCGCGAGAGAGATGTTCAGAGAGATAAAACCGAGAAAAGTGAGCCGGAGACGTGCGAGTGTGTGGAGCAGATGGAGTTTGAGCTACTGTAACAGAAAATAAATATTTGTGTCGTGTAATGTTTCTGCATGACAGATTCCGTACAAAATTGAATGCAGTGGCACGTCTGAACCGTGAGAAATGTGCTGGCAACACCACGAACGCTCAACCGATAAAACACATTTGGGATTTGGGCGAGAAATATGAGAAAATGGGGTTATTAATGGAGGATGTGGAAAGACAAAGCATGCAAATGTTAGTTGGTGTGAAAACACAATGATTTATAGCAAAACACAAAGATTCATCATGAGATTAGATTGTTTTTGACCCGAGAGCCAAAACTGAGGTGCTGTGCCAACGAGTGAGCTGTCTGCATAGGCGTCATTTTAAGGCATCATTGGCCCTGTTTGCATCTGGTATTAACATCTGTCTTAAATTATTCGATTACAAGTAAGCGGGCGAGACAGATTAGTGTGCACTCCTGGTATTAAATGAGGCTTTGATCCGGTGTTTGGGTGGAACAGTCTGTCTGTTCATGACAGCGTACTTCAGATTGCCGTGTGAAGAAGTAATGCCACGTTCACAAATGTATGTGTTTTGTGATGTAAACTGGCGCGTGCCTGACCCCCAGTTAACTTCCGGACAGTGTTGCCAGATTGAGTGGACAATTTCCAGCCCAAAGGCTCAATAAAACCCGCACACTCAAACAAAAACCAGCCCAAATATTAACTACCAAAATAATGTGATAGACATGTATTGCAATGTCAATCAACGATGATAATGATGTTTTATCATTATGTTTTTTCATCTTGTCATATTTCAAAATGGTCATTATCATCATACCATATACATTTAAAGAAACAGTATGCTACATTGACATCTAGTGGTTGAGCTTGGTATCGCAGTCTGAAATCAAAATATTAAAGAGACAAGTTTAGCCAAGTGACTTTTCTTCTCAAAT
Source organism: Triplophysa bombifrons (assembly GCA_029783895.1). Taxonomy (NCBI): domain Eukaryota; kingdom Metazoa; phylum Chordata; class Actinopteri; order Cypriniformes; family Nemacheilidae; genus Triplophysa; species Triplophysa bombifrons. The sequence continues at coordinate 3,838,098 of CM056455.1, read as the reverse complement.
GCCCGCAGTGTGACAAGTTGGATCTCAACATCTTACAGTCACTTTAGAAAAGGGCTCAAACACAGAAGATGCTGGAAAGCGGAACATTTGGAGAACATCAGAACAAACAATAGATGGACAAAACATGAAAGCGGTCAATGATCGATCAGGTACAGCAACATCAAACAGAACAATTTAGTAAATTGGCTTTTATTTTGTGTGGTAGACCATAAATAATGTTATAAGAAATAGCTTATTTAGAGATTGCTCTTATAATAATCGTATGATTCTTGACTACTACAATTTTGCAGATTCTATACAACTCAGACTGTATCTCTTGTTAAAGCCATAGTTCACCCAAAAATAATATATTTTTTTTATAAAATGATGTCATCATTTGTACCTCCTCATGTGGTTGTAAATCTATATGTAAGTGTTTCTTCAGTTGAACACGGAATAAGATATTTTGAGAAATGTCGCAGGGGTTTTGTGTTCATACAATGGAAGTCAATGGGGAGTCCATGTTGTTTGGTTACCGACATTCTTCAAAATATCTTCTTTTGTCCTCTTCTTGGAATGACATGAGGATGGGTAAATGTTATTTTTTGGGTGGACTATCCCTTTAAATTCAAAGTATGCATTGCTAATCCTTCCTGTTGTTATGTTGGAAAAATACTGCTCGTTTTTACTAAATCAGAAAGTGTACGAAATATTATCATCTGGAATCACTGTTCATGCAACTAACTGCAACTCTAAAGTAGAAATTGACTGTAGATGTACATTAAATTATGAGTAACTTGAAGTTTGGCATGCTTCACATTCAAAGTCACTTCCTCAACACTAATGGACAGCAGGACCACTCAGCGGGTTTTGGAAGAAAGCCAGAGAAGAGCGATGCGTTGCAATGTAAACCCTCTTGACCATGCAAAATCGCTTCTTCAATAACAATCTGAAAGAGAGAGAGTGAGAATGAGAGAGAGAGATCCGACCTGCTCATTCAGTGTTTTGGTGAGGGACAGGAGTCGGCCTGTATGTCAGGGGTCATGTGACTGAAGCCGTACCGCATGAGGCTGAAATACTGTGAGACGGGAGAGAGAGACAAGCACCATTAACCCTGAGAGCGTACCTGACCACTGGACCTTCAGAGCGTGACGTCAACATCTCAACTGTATGAGCGTGTCTGTACTGGAGAGAGAGAGAGAGAGACTGTACATATTGATAATTCTGCAGCACTAGTGCATTATAAAACACGTCTACCGCAAAGACTGATGGATTATTTCTTCCTGCTGCCAATTCAAACTCACAGTGTTTTTTTTTTGCCGACCTAGACTGGTTTGACTGGTTAGTTGTACTGGTTACTGTTTAGTATCTTATGCTTTGTTAACCAGTCCCAGGAAGATGTACATGTAATATATTTATAGGAAAGTAATCATTTATAAAGATATGTATGTGTGTGTTATATAATGAATATCAGAAGCTGTATGATGTATAATGGGCTTTAACATTATGTAATTATATTAAAAGCTAGGCTATATATTTATAAAACTTTTATATTGATATAATTATGTACAAATATTTATATAAAAATGTTTGTTATAATACCTAAAAATGTATATATAAGTATATATTCACCTTTTCTTTCTTTCATAAAATGTTAACATCATTTTTAAAAAGAATAAAGTTTGTATATACATTTTATTGTCGTTAACCCTTTATATTAAAATGTCTATAACTTTATATAATTCTTTAATATATTTATATAATAGTTTTTAGTTTTATCATACATATTGATAAGATTCTTTCTTATTTATACATATTTCCTTTTTGTATTTGTTTCCTTTTCCAGTTTGAGAAATTCTAACTTCCATCTTTGTTTGTTTTTCACAGAAAAAATTGTAAAGTTTTGGGGTTGAAAGAACATGGTAAGTAAATGAGAAAAAAGTCCATATTCCATAGTCCGGCCAGCATGTGGTGTGATTTGTGAGCCTCTGTGGTCATTTCACATTTAGAGTGATGCTGTGGACAGAGCTATATGTCCGTTCAGGCCTGCAGCTCTTTGATGCTATAGGGGCGTTCAGTGAACCGTGAGTGTCTGTCCTTGCTGTTAGCCGCTCTGGAATCTCTATAAGCCACTGGCCCACGTCTCCTAAATGAAGGGGGACGTGTAGAGATTAAGGTTCTGTTCCAAAACCCAGAGAGCCGAGGTTGCAGGCTGCATTTTAAGACAGTGCAGATACACTCGCAAGGTATATTACAATAAAACTTGCAAAAAGCAAGACAACATACTGTAAGTACATGGCCATTTTGAGGATATCAACACGGCAAAAAATTAATTTCTTACTTGGTATTTTTGTCTCATTTCCCTGTACAAATATTTACACGTTCTTAAATCAAGATACATACATGCATCTAAATCAAGGCCACATGACGAAGCCAGAGCTTTCCCTTCTGATCATTTTCTCCAAAGCGTCGTCTCAAGAAATATCTACGCACACACGAAACCACTGAAGCCGCCTCAACATGATACATGCCAAATCTGTATGTGGGGCTGTAATTCTGCCACAGAGATACACAACAAAAATGGCGAAGATGAGTTGCGCAGAAATAACTGGGGTGATGACATCATAGTTTCAGAAAATCTACGGATTGGCTGTACACACGAAAACGCAAGGGTGGCGATTTCAGATTAAAAATATAATTTTAGGCTCCCAAAACGGCAGATCCGTCTGGAACGAAACGGCGATACGATACAAAATCTTTTCATATACAGTTACACTCATCTCCGTGTGGATGGCCTCCAAAATCTTCCACAATTCATCAAAATATCTTCTTTTGTGTTAAACAGAAAAAAGAAATATATATTTCTCTACTCTGGTAGTCAATGATGTCCCAGAAATCTTAGTTGCTAATTTTTTTTAAAATCTCTTTCTCTTTGTTCAACAGAAAAAAGACATTTATACAGGTTTGGAACAGCTTGAGGGTGAGAACACTATTAAAAACAAAGGTTCGTAAAAGGTTTTAACATTTTTGGTTCCACAAAGAACCATTCAGTCAAAGGTTCATTAAGGAACCATCTCTTTTTTTAACTTTCTTGATGAAACGGTTCTTTGTGGAACCAAAAATGGTTCTTCTATGGCATCGCTGTGATGAACCTTTTAAACATCCTTATTTCAGTAAATACTATATTTTTTTGCTCAAAATAGGTGTACAGTATACTTGAATAAACTCTTGTAAGAGAAGGATCTATAGCAGGTATAATGTTGCAGGTTACAGACACCGGGGCAGCCCGCTATAGGTTTTGGAACAGAGCAAGTAATGTAGAGGTGTGGAAACGGACATATGCAAAGCTGAAGGGGGGCGAGGCTGAGATGAAGGACCCCCTGCTTTAAGCGTCATCTGTCAGCGGTCAGATGATGGGCAGAGACTGAAGGGGGATGCAGAGGGAGAGGAGATTGTTCAGGTGCAAGAAACACAAGTGTATTAAAATTCACCAGCTCAAGATCAATGTCAAGTGCGGAACAAACATCAGATCCACTGCCGGCCGGTAACTTGGTTTGATGGATCAGACAGCTCTGTCAGCGCTGTTGGCAAGCTCTAAATGTGAACGGCAGAATATCTGATGTAGGATTTCATTTTTGTCCATCTAACTGCCAGAACAGACCGGTGAGGAGAAAACATTAAAGGAACAGTCTAAGTCAACCTGAAATGAATTTTTTAACAATAAATTTGATTAATATTAACGTTATTATGTGTAGATTAGAACATATCTTTTCATAATAAAAATAACGTTCATGTAAAAATGGTGTCTGCTATAATCAGTGTTGGTCTACTCTGAAAAAATAATAATTTCTAGATACTAATGACATATTCAATAGTGTATTTAGGTTACTGTACAAATTGCTCTGTCCAAAAAGAATATAATTACTTATTACTTATTACTTTCTATATTCTATATAAACCATGATTAGTTAAGTGATTCGAGGATAGACATGAAAGGGCTCTTATAATTCATTCAAATAAATAATATAAAACACAAAGTAGTATTATTAACTGACTAAAGTATTACAAATGTGAGAATTATACATTAAAGCACAGATTTTAAAGTTAGACTTTGAATTTTGATGCCAATTCCACTATTTCAAACACATATTACACACAGTATTTAGTTAGATTACATCAGAAGTGACTGTTATTAAATTACAAAAAGAGTAATCCACTACTTTACTTTTACAAGGGGAAAGTAATTAAGTTACAGTAACTAATTATTTAACTAGTTACACCCAACACTGGCTGTCATATTGTGTACATCTACAATCATTATTTCAAAGGTCGTAGAGATGGTCGTGAGAGCTGCCGGCAAAACCTCAGATTGGATGGACAGATCTCACAACATTATCATGTTTCACACATCTTTTAACCAATATATTATCATTATATTTCCAGTTATTTAGATTTGATCAGGTCTGTTATACTGGGATGTGTTTCCATTTGTATAAGAGAGCAGAAATTATGGATTTCATCTATTTGCTTAATAATGTACACATTTGGTGATCATTTTATTGTTCTTTTTTTAAATCTAGATCCCTTTGTTCCTGATATAAAGAAAATCGTCAACGCAAATTAGGAGTTGAACAACGTAAAATTTGTTGAATTTTGACAGCAAGAATTTAACGAGAAATGTTTGTTTCGTTGTGTTTCTCTTCATGTTTTTTTAAGTTATTATTTTTCGAAAAACAATTTTGGTCTGGAGATTTCATGCCTTGAAACATCTGAGCCCAATGTGAGGCAATTTTTAAATCTTTTACACATGATGTGATGTTAAAGGCTCTTCTCTTCTGAAAAATGTGAGAAGCAAAAGCTGCCGAGGAGAAAGAATAGTCATTTAAAAGACGTGTGATTTTTTATTTTTCTAACAAACATTAAACATGGCACAGGTTTCTCAAATAGCTCTGATGTTTTTTAACCAAACACTTCTGTTGTTTTTCTAGCAGGGTGGAATACTTGAAATTGAAGATCTAAAAATCCTCTTTCATGCTCAGATTTTAAGGCCGAGATTGAAACCAAACACACAAAGCATCACAAGAGCGTTTTTTTGACCTTCTGAGATTGAGGGATGTTCCCGGTCGACCCAGTCTCGCCCCGTTTAGCGTGCCCGATGCATTTCCTTCACCCCCAAGAGCCTCTTTGCACTCATCTGCTTCATTTTCTCTCCTTTCTTTCCTTTGCCAGAGGGCAGAACGTGTCGCTGAGCTGCGGGGGAATAAGAGGAGCTTTACCAAGAATATTGAGTGCACGCGGGCTTCGCCCTCTCTCTTCATTACTGAGCACAGATCATGAAGAGATGTGTGTCAAGGTGTGTGTCACTTACTCTGTGTGCAGAGAGAAAACTCCTTCAGGACAGAAAATAGGCCATTCTCATGGATTTTTAGCTTTTTCCTCTGTTTCACATGTACCTGGCTTCGTTCTGTGATGAGATGAACACACCTTAGTGATGTGTGTATTGCGTTTATATACCCCTGCTGAAGAAAAAGGTATATGGTATGTGCCACATGTACTATAGTAATTAGATTTTAACAGAATTGGGTCATTCCTGCAATTTGTCTGCACTGTTGACAAGTTTTTCTAAATGTTTTATTTTTCGGTTGTTTATCTTTAGTTCTAGCGTGTTGACAGTGTTTTCTGCTCCGGCATGCTGAAATCGACTAAGACGTTGCATCTCTAAATTTATCTTCTTTAAACCAACAGCACCACATGCATGAAACCAGCGCTTCTCAAGACATCTTCAGCCGATTCAGCAATGTTCCTGTAATTATGCACAATCTGTACTGTATAACACATCTTATATGAACATTGTGGACATGGTGCTTCATTATCAAGGTTTTCTCTGAGAGATACCGGTCCAAAGGTTGTTCAGTCAACTCAAACACATCTATTTTAGTTTTAGTTTACGCTGACAAATTATGTTTACTTAATAATGAAAAAAGAAACTTGGATGATTTTCATTTGTACAATTCCGGAACGTGATGATGATTTTAAGAGATTTGTCAACACAATATCACGGCAAAAGCTATTTTACGATGTGACTAGTTTTGGCTAATACGTGAATTTGCACGATCTCATTCGTACATTTTAGTACGATTCGCTTTTGTGATGTTAGGGGAGGGGCTTCAGCATTGCTTTTTAATCGTAATGGTATGTTTTTGTACAATTTACAATGTTGAAATTCATTCAAATAATAGCCACCTCATAAAATAGTTATGAGTGAGATCAGGTTGGATGTGCAGATTAACATATTTTTAAGTAAGTGGTGCAATTGAATTGACTGTTGCAAAGATGACGATTGTTGACAATTTTTTATTATTTCCGCATTTATAAATGACCTTAGATTAAAGTGTCAGCTGAATTTATCCAGTTTGAAACATTATGGAGCTTTATCAGAAAATCTGGAGAATTGTGATTTTTAAGGTTTTCTTTATGTTTGTTATTTTGTGGCAATGTAAATATTTTTTAATTGACAAAAATATTTGTTATTTTATCTCAGTTCAAACATTTTAAGTGTCTTATTTTGTGATTTTTTTAATGTTTTTAATATACTGTATTTTGTTACTTTGTGGCCATTCCATCCTGTTTTGACTTACATGGTTTTATATAATTACCAGCAAATTATATTATACATCTATTATAATCCCAACAGAATTTCTTTCAACAGTTGAAGTACACAACACTGAATAATAATCTTCTCATGATTTGATCTTTTTTAGTTTACTATTGATTTCATTACTTACATGGTGAAATAGATCCTCCACCCATAATTCATTGTATGTTAGTTTCAGAAAAAGTGTCTTGACTCTATTAAAAAAAAAAATCATGAGCAGTCTGTGGTTTCTGCACCCCTCCACATTTCTCACCGTTGGTTCTTGAGCGACAGACACAGATTAAAACATGGTTTCCGAGATCAGTATGTACCATGAGCAGAAACAACCCATGATCGAATCCCCTGAAGGAAAGAGCAGAAGAAATCTTTGGGCAAGAACAGGTTTGAGGCTAAGCTAGATGCCGGTTGGCACATTGGCTTTCTCTGACTCCAGCTGGCGGGGTTTCTCAGAAGAGGCTTACAATGTGCTATACACATTCGGCCTTTAATTGGGTGTAACAGGACAGCCGGGCATACATTGAGGTTTGTCCAGCGCGTGCAGCCAGATATATGACAGCTACAGGTGTACATGACTGCCTGTAGGCCGCTGCTTAGATGCTCAGGTCTTTTCCTACATGTCAGGATTTGGCGATTCAGGTTTTCAAGTACTTGTCTTCTGTTGACTCGCCCGGAGGGATGTTGTTATAGCTCTTCCTTACTGAAAATAGAAAATGAGAGAGAGAGAGAATTTCCTGGAGTAATGTGACCCTGGTTTTATTATAGTACAAATATATTAAGCATGCTTTTACTTCAAATATTATGGTTTATTATGGTTACTTCAAATAAAGTCAAAACTATGTTTACTGTATTTAAACTATGATTTAATTTTGAATTGTCAGTTTAGTATAGAAATATTGAGCATTCAGTCTCATTTACTTTTTGTGACGTTCATTCTTCAAGGGTGAATAAAAAAAGATTTCTACCTATTAATATATCTGTTTCTCACAAAGCTGTTGTATGATTCAAAAGACATAACATATCATGCATATGTTGTATCTACATTTTTCGGGGTGAATTTTGTGTTATTTGTGTTCGACAGAAAAAAAAACAACATGTGTTGCATGTGTCATGCAAATGACATGAGCAACAAGCAATGACAGAATTTTCATTTTATGGATGAACTGTTGTTTTAATGTCAGTTTTATTTTTCCAGTGGGAGTCTCGACACCGGCCTGCGAAACTGCTCTGCGACTGTTCATGAAAACAGATTCTGTGTGCGTTTGGAGCCAATGAGAGGCCCCGGGCTGGATGACATCACTGACACTGCGCTGAGAGCAGAGAAACAGGCCAAGTTCTGCAATAGAGGGGATTTGTGTGAAAAAGCCAATAACAGCAGGCCTGAGCCCTCCTCGCTCTTCAAGGACACGCAGAGGTCAGCGGGACCATTCACACACCAATTTACATTGATCAGTCTCTCCCAGTGTTGAATTTATAGCGTTTATCTGCAGAGCTTTAACACTCCAAAACCACTATAAATCACCTCAAGATTCAATCTAGATGAGGGAAAAATAAAAATAAAATAATCGCGCTCTCCTAGTAACATAGGAGGGAGAAAAAGAAGCTTGTTGAAAAATGGAAACTCATTTTTAAAGGATAAGCTCACCCAAAGATCTCAGTTTATTTCACGCTATTTATTAAATCATGATGGAAAAATATTACATTTTGACATGTTTTAATATTTAAAACTGCTGCCAAGCTGTTTGTTTTTGCTTAGTTATTAGTCATATGCTGGAAATCTGGATAATTATCAAACAAATGAGGTTTCACCTTCACATGTAGATGAAACGCTCGGCTGAACAGCAACACCTGTCATGTGTTTGTTTGCTTGTTGAAGTCTTCTGCAGGTTTATATTTTAGGTTTTTGTGAGTAGGCATTCGCTTAGTCCAGGCCCAAAAATGAAGACTCAGCAGGTGAGTAATGTTTTTTAATGACTATGTAACTAAAGAAAATATATTTTGTCCTTATTAGAATTGAACCGTTTACCTTATTTTCTTTGTATATTTATGAAGTACAGCGCAGGTTGTTGTGCCAAAAAATTTACAAATCTTTTGTGGGTTTTTATATCACACAGGAGTAGCCAGATTGACTTCTGGTTTCACAAAAACATGGTTCTTTTGGATTTTTGGTATAATACCTTCTGAGGCTAAAACTAAGGAAAGTTGTTGCAATGAAAGAAAAATCTTTAGTATTGACAGTTAACTTACACCATCATCTGAAACAATATTCATTTAAATACATTTAAAATTCAATTAAATGTATAGATTTTTCTAGGGCTGGTCAGACACAGTAAAAGTAAGTAGGCCTATACCAATTTTCAATAAATTATAATACTACTTGTGACTAAATTGGCCTACTTTATAGTTTTTAAATGTATAGTTAAAGTTTGGAAAATGTGTACTGAGTACAGAACTAAATCTGTCATTTGAACTGCTTAATTTTGTGAAAGTACACTTTGAAGTTTAGGCTACTATAGTTCTGTAGTTTTTACAACAAGTATACTTGCTAGTGAACTACACACTTATAGTTTACTATTTATATATGAATTTCACACGTTATACTACTATGTTAGGCATGGATTTTTAGACTTAAAGTGTACATTAAGGACATTATTATAAAGACTGTGTTCAAAAATCTGTTTCAGTTTGATTTAATGTAAGCTGTTCCTCCTCAAATCTGACGTACAGAAAGTAAATATGTGGCACACTTGAATAAACTTTGTGACGGTAATGTTTTTATGACGTCCCATCTTATGAATAACTTTTGTCGTATCTGTGAAATCTGGATTTGAGTATTTTAACATTAAATATCTGAACCGTTAACAGTTAATTTTGGTGTTTGGTTTCGTCTAACCTTTCAAAAAATGCATTGGATTCCTCCCAAAAACAGCTGTGAGTATTAGGAGATAATAAGTAGGATCCAAATCTCTTGGGAAAAATGTGTTTACAAATGTGTGGTAATGAGTTTCATGCTGTGAAACTTTGTGAGTTTTAGACTATAAATTAAAGCGCTGAACAATGGCGTCCAATAAACTCTCAGCCGAGCTGCGTTGCCAAGTGTAGCAAAAGACAGTCAAAAAGTAACTTAAACTCTCTATGTGGTCTCTGTGGTCGACTGCATATTAACAAATTAACTATTATTGAGAGGACAGAGAGGCTAAGGGCGAGAGACAGAGATCTTAGCTGAGAGAGAGAGAGAGGCCATTGATTGGTGCTGTGGATGCTGCGGGCCAGACCTGCATCAGCACTAAATGCTTCGATTGGAAGAGAATTGACCAGAAGCCCCTGATGGAGCGGCGGGACGTGTTTAATTAATGGCCAGCAGAACACGTCTGTTAAGAGATTAACGTGGACGGGGGGGCGAAAGGAAAGACTGATCAATGGATAAACTGAACCCGACGACAGCAGGGATTACACCCATTCCACAACTACAACACTTCTAGAATCAGAATTGAGTTTAGTGGCTGTAATCCACGTCTTTAAATGTAAGAACATTGCACATTGACAATCAGGAGTTCAATATTTCATTTAAAAAATGGAGATTTTAAGGTAATCTTTCTCTGCACTATTTCTTGGTGACTATTTGTAAAGATGTCTTTTGTACAAAAGCTCAGAGGTTCTTGCTTCCCATGAAGCACAAAAGATGCTTTCTAACACAAATGAATGAATGAATGAATGAAAACAATTGATTCACACTGAGGTGTCAATCCTGATATTATTTTTCAGTTTAATTCAGTTTTGCCTCTTTTGTCTGTTAGCTCTGATTTTCTTGATGTGTTTAATGTGCTCCCAAACATTTCGCAGATTTAACATTAACATTTACTTCTCTACCAGGAATCTGGCTGCAGATGTGGAACGTCTCCAACTCATTTGACCAATCAAATGGCGGCTTTGAATGAGAAAACACTTCCTCTACTGACAATATCAAGTACTGTGGCAAATCATGCTCATGATTGAGAATTAACTAAATATTGTTGGCTATTTTAGTATAGCTTATTTTTCAAGTTCGCTTCATTTCACTAAGTTTCCTTAAAAGGTGAAATAAAGGTGCTTTAAAAGTATTTTCACATGTGATGCAACAGAGGAACCATTTTCGGTTCCCCAAAGAACCCTTGAGCCACAAGTTTTAATAAAAATAAATAATTTCTTCCTTTCTTTCCTGCTTTCTTGCTTTCTTTCTTTATTAGGATCTAAATCATATTTTTTCCACAACGAAAATAAATTTTGGTGAAATAGAAAGGTTCTAAGGTTAAAAATGCTTCTTCCATTGCATCATTTTGCACCTTTTTTTAAATAATATTTGTTATATTTTTTAATATTTACCCCAGTACATGAAACATTTACTACATTAGTTCCATTTAAAAAAAAACATTTTGTATACTCTTTAGTATTTATAGATAATAATATGAATAATTTTCACATGTTTGTAGTACCCTGAAATGCACAACATCAATTTGAAGAGCATCTTAAATATAAAGTCTCTCTATAAGAACAGCTGTAGAAATGAAAAAATGTTTAATGGGATTGAATGTTAATATTAAACTCGCCCGCCTGTGACAGACACTGGAAATTGTTATCAGAACCTTTATTAGACTCTTGACTAAACAAATATATGTGCACACTATACAAATATAGTATGAATACGAATGATTGATTTATGAGGAAACATTGGTTATGAGGTTATTGAATTTTTACTGTAGTCTGTAAAATCTGCTTTTACTTTTAAAATAAATGACAAAACAATAACCGCAATGACAGTGCAAAAATAAACGTAGGAAATAGCTGAAAATCAAACACTTAATCATGTGAAATTGGATGATAATCAATAGTGGAATGGTAAAGTAAACATGCAGTAAGGAAAAGTCTGTCAGAGTAATATAATGTACAGTGCCGTGTCATACATTGGCAATATTTTTCTTTCCTCCATTGCCGACGGTGCCTTCAAACAAACCAAGAATATATTTTTCTCTAGATTATTTTATCTCCATCAAGGCCGCCCAAACAACACACTGCATCTCTGGGAAAAAAAAACGATTTACTGTATACAGCCAATCTGATGGAGGAATGCATTCAGTGGAGATTCAGTGAAAGATTTTGTGTTTTTCTGGGGCTTGTTTGGCCTTCCAGAGCTGGAGCTTTATTATTCAGAAGAACAGCTGATGTGTGTGTTTCACAGTGAGCTGTTCACTTTCATCTACATATCATTAGGAACTTTCCAAACTTTCAATGATAAAGTGAATTCTGTATACAACCTAAACTTCAAGTTCATTTTATTAAGTATAAGTACACTTCAAGTATATTGTTAAGCATACGTTGGCTGCGTGCAAATACCCCCACTTACGATCTTGCCCACTTGAGAGCGCGTGTACGTATGTCTGTCCGATGTCTTAAAAACGCCAAAGTGTGGTGCACACTCAACCCACACTATATTGAATACCGCTCCCATCAGACATCACTTTCTGGATATATCTTTTTGCCCGGTTCTCGCGAGATGTTGCAGAAAGCTTTCCAGTGCAATGTTAGTGCTAATTTTTAAGGTTATGTCTTTATTTATTCTATTTTTGGGTAACATGTGTTTTTCTTTTGTTCTTTCTTTACACCTGCTTTAATATAAATAAAGTGTTTTAGAATAAATCTGACTTGACTATATAATTAGATACTACATATAGTTTTGTAGTAAAACGAAGAGTTGCACATTTTATTGGTGAAAACTTCAGTTATGTATTTTGTAAAACTGCTTTTGTCACATAATAGGAAACACCACATTAATTAATGTTACGTTTGCACTTGCTAAGTGTGTCACAACAAGTTAGAAATACTACATGCTCACTTAGGATGTTAACGCCCACTAGAACACTTGAGCCAAAAACATGAAATACGTCATGAAAGTAGTCAAGTGGTCAAGTGCAAAGACCGCAAGTGGGGGTATTTGGACGCAGCCTTTATGTAGTAAGTATACTAATATCAATGTACTAGTAGTATCATGTAATTGTAGTATTTCAATACAACTTTGGACTTAATTGGTTCACTTTTTAGCATCAAGTTTATTTAAGTATATGTTAAGTATAGATTAAATGCAATCTCGCAGCAAAATTTTGGCAAATTCATAAGAATTCATGCAATCTCATTTGTACATTTTAGTATGATTTGCTTTCATGCCAGTTACATTACGTTTAGGGCGGGGTTAGGGGGGGCTTAAGTTTTGCTATTTTCTAGCAATCGTACATTTTTGTACAATTCAAAACATATGAATTTATACGAATTAGCCAAATAGTAAAAAAGTTAAGAATTCCAGTGATATCAGACTGACATATTAATGTTTAAGTAAGTATACATTAAGCGTTCATTTTTCAATATATTTTGAAGTATAATATACAGTATATCATTATGAAAAGAATGAGTATAAGATGTTGTTTTGGATATAAGCATTTACTCCATAAATAAGTAGTATATGTAATGTATAGAGATAAACTACTTGAAGATATACATACTTTGTCTTTTTATAAATAACATATTACATTAGTCATGATGAGCACATATGTAAGAGATTTGTTTTCGTTTGGATTATGGTAATAAGATCTGTGGGCAAAATGTGCTTAATTGTCATGAATAAAGTCACAATGCAAAACGTTTAACTCTTCTAAAAATAGCCTTCGTTTCCTTCAGGATGCCTTTAATCTCTCTTTTGATTCTGGAGTGAAAAATGAGCAGGACATTTTCTTGACGTGTTTCGTCACCCTCATACTCTCCATCAGAAGCGGAGTGAGTGAATACAGATAAGAGCATCTGCGTGAGTTAGAACAGAGAACAGAAAGTGACAGATGAAAGGGATTGAGACACATGTAGGCGTGGTGAAGTAGGCAGCGTTTACAATGTGAAACGGCACGATCGATTCCAGCCCAAATAAGCATGATTGATTCAGGGCCGTAACAAAGGAGAGAAATATAGAGAGGGTCGCACAGTCGAGAGTACAAGCATGTAAATGCATGTGTTGTGTAGAATCGTGAAGACTCGAGGTGTACAAAGAACGATGGACGAAATCAATAGTGTGCTGAGCGTAAAAGTTAGACAGGGAGAAAAAAAAGAAATACAAAAGCACATGCAAACAATTTACTGTTACTACAAACAACAATTTCCTAAAATCCTTTCCTGCACAAAATCTTTATGAAGACTGCATGATATTCACTAATGGACAAATTGCTGTGCAGTTGCTAGGGGGTTTGAGTGATGATAGTTTGTTTCTAAGTGGTTAGCGAGCTGTTCTGTGTGATGTTAGGTGGTTGTTAAGGTGTTGTGAGCAGTGTTAGGTGGTTACTGGAGTGTTTTGAGTGATGTTATTGTGTTTCTTGATGATTGCTATTGTGTTCTTGGGGATCTCAGGTGGTTGCTCTGGTGTTTTGAGTGATGTTAGTGTGTTTCTAAGTGGTTGCCAAGCTGTTCTGTGTGACGATAGGTGGTTGCCAAGGTGTTCTGAGGAATGTTTGTGTGTTTCTTGGTAGTTGCTTAGGTGTTTTGAGTGATGGTAGGTGAATGTTTTTGTGTTTTGAGTGATGTTAGTGTGTTTCTAAGTGGTTGCCAAGCTGTTCTGTGTGACGATAGGTGGTTGCCAAGGTGTTATGAGGAATGTTTGTGTGTTTCTTGGTAGTTGCTTAGGTGTTTTGAGTGATGGTAGGTGAATGTTTTTGTGTTTTGAGTGATGTTAGTGTGTTTCTAAGTGGTTGCCAAGCTGTTCTGTGTGACGATAGGTGGTTGCCAAGGTGTTATGAGGAATGTTTGTGTGTTTCTTGGTGGTTGCTTAGGTGTTTTGAGTGATGGTAGGTGAATGTTTTTGTGTTTTGAGTGATGTTAGTGTGTTTCTAAGTGGTTGCCAAGCTGTTCTGTGTGACGATAGGTGGTTGCCAAGCTGTTCTGTGTGACGATAGGTGGTTGCCAAGGTGTTCTGAGGAATGTTTGTGTGTTTCTTGGTGGTTGCTAAGGTGTTTTGAGTGATGGTAGGTGAATGTTTTTGTGTTTTGAGTGATGTTAGTGTGTTTCTAAGTGGTTGCCAAGCTGTTCTGTGTGACGATAGGTGGTTGCCAAGGTGTTCTGAGGAATGTTTGTGTGTTTCTTGGTGGTTGCTAAGGTGTTTTGAGTGATGGTAGGTGATTGCTTTGGTTTTTGAGTGATGTTAGTGTGTTTCTAAGTGGTTGCCAAGCTGTTCTGTGTGACGATAGGTGGTTGCCAAGGTGTTTTGAGGGATGTTTGTGTGTTTCTTGGTGGTTTCTAAGATGTTTTGAGTGAGGCCAGGTGGTTGCTAAGGTGTTCTGAGTGATGATCAGTGGTTAATAAGATGTTCTGAGTAATGTAAGTGTGTTTCTAGGTGGTAGGGTGCTTTGGATGATGTTAGTGCTTTGGTATTCAAAATGTAAGTTGCCCTGAATGGATTTCAGCTTGTTGCCATGTAGTTGCTGGGGTGTGTTCATATCATTAACACTGAGCCATAGTAATAGTGATTTTTGCCTCAAAAAACAGCACTAATTAGTATGGAACGACTAATGGTGTAGGAGGTATATTGGATTTCAGCTGGGGAACTTTCTCTAGGTTTCTTCCCAAATGAAGGTCGCTTGATTCATTAACTTCCTGCCTGAGTCTGGTTCACCCCCGGCCACTCTCAGTTTCAATATCACTCACTGCAGACTAAGCAGCCCACTGCATTGATATATATATAGAAGACTGACATCCGAGAAGACGGGAGAGGACACCGCCAAAAGAGACTCGACAAATAAAATCAGGCAAACATTGGCAGCGAAGTGAGATTGAAGAAGAATCTGAAATAATTAGTCCTTCTTCTGAATTGTTTCATCTAGACAGCAAACTAAGACAAGGGCTGAGCAATCTCACATGTCTCTTCACAAGCTGCAGATGAGATCTCAACATTGTCTCAAACTATAGTGAAGATTTACATTTTTGATCATTTCTATCAAGACCAAATGGTGCATTTTCAAAATTTTCAAATATGCATTTTCATTTACATATTTAGCAGACACTTTTATCTTTATATTGTATTAAACTGTACATTTGTTTCTTAATACGTGTAATCCCTGGGATTGAACTCATGACTGTGGCGTTGCTAGCGCCATGCTCTAACCACTGAGCTACAGGAAAGATGTATAATGTATTGATTTACACTCATACGGTATGTCAATATTTGTCTTATTTATTCAATGTTTTCTCCTTTTGAATTTTGAGATATTATTCAGTAAACAGAAGTGAATTTCTAAACATTTCTTAATCTTCTCACAGTCAAAATGAAGGAACTTCATAGTAACATCTTTTGTCGAGCTCTGTCAACAAATGTACTTTATATAACATATTGAGTTCAACAGACGACGTCAATGATAAACCAGATTTTTTACTTTATGACAGACATGGTTCATGTGAACGGTTGTTCTTTGACCTGCAAATCAAATTTCTCTTTTGACGAATGAATAAAGAACATGATGTACTTTCTTCATTCATTGTTTAAACTGTTTCTTTAAAAATGACTTTGCTGACGCTCACACACATGTCAAGACACATTTGAATGTCTGTCACGCCGAGTCAGAATCGATATGGCTTCATTGATTATTGTGCTCAGATTAAAGTGCGGTGCTGGGAGGAGCATTATGTTGTACTCTAGATAACAGGGATGCATGTCAGCACATTTCATCATTTAGTTTTAATGGTTTCCAGCAAGCAGACGTCACATGTGTTAAAACATAACATCCGCAACGACGGCCCTGAGGATGCACATAGAAGCAGAAAGAAAAATACTGTCTCTGGTGTCCAGTCTAGTGTTTGATAAAGTGTTGGTATTACAGAAATAAACAAGAGAAACATGCTGTGTGTCTGCGCGTGTGTGTGTTTGAGAGAGAGAGAGAGAAAGAGAGACATGATTAAATTCCAACCTTCCTTTGATCCGTCTTCAATGCTTCTTACTTTGGGCTTTACGTTTTGAACTTTCCGTCTAAAAAGGTGAATCTCCCAGGGCTGTTTCATCACATATTTAATATCAATAATTTAAACTGCCCTTGGGGAGAACAAAATTAAGCGTTCTCTCTTTTGTGGGTTAAGGAACGAAAGGAACGCATTGATTAACAGAAGCGGGAAAAGAAAGAAATTAATTCCGTTTGTTTTTGCTATCTGAAGCTTAAAAGCCCTTTGCCAACATCCCCAGAGTCAACACGCTCGCTGTGTTATTTCGACCATTTATTTCTCAAAATAAATAAAAAGTTTGTAACATCAACAGAAAAAGAACACAACATATATAATGATGTGCTCGGTTCAATTCTTAGATGGCATTGCTTAAAGGGACACTTCACCTAAAATGTTTAATTTCTTACTCAATGTATTCGCTCTCATGTCATTCCAAACCTGTATGAATTTCTTTCTTCTGCAGAACGCAAAAACATACATTTTGAAAAACGTCCATACCCAAACAACACTAAACTCCATTGACTTCCATTTTATGGACAACAAACCAATGAGACATTTTTCAAAATATCTTCTTTTGGGTTCCACAGAAGAAAAACTAACATAAAGATCTACAGCCACACGAGAGAGAATAAATGAAAGAAGTATTATACTTTTTTTGTTTTTATAGCCTTAAAGAAACTTGAAAGTTCCAGTCCCCATTCATTATAATACATGTAAAGTGAAGTTAATGATAAATAGTGTTGTGAACTGAAAGAAATGCACCAAAGTACCATGCCGTAATGCCAGTAATACATATTTATCTGTGTGCATCCCAGACGAGTCTGTCAGCTCTTCTGCGTGGCCTCATGGGATAGCACCAGCATTTTATATGTAAGGCAGCTAGAAAAGTACTAAAGTTGTTTGTGATGCTACAAAACAATAAAACCCCATTTGTTGCTCGATCCTGAGGAATGATATCCTGCCCTCCTCTCAGGGGGTGTTGATGCCCAGGAACTGAACCCCCTCTTCTTATCACAACCCTCCCCTTCTTCTCTTCAGGCCCTGATCACTGGGAAAATGCTTACACATTTCATACTGTATATGTCATTTATTGTCATAGTATAAAGTTTTGATCATCATGTTTGGTATTGTTCAAGGTCATTGTGCGATGGGTGAAAAGGTCTAGTTCTTTCAAACCTATCAGAGAGTATATTTAAACTTTTTAACTCTAATCCATAACCTGCACTCCTCAAAAGAGGTGTGTCTTTGTCAGGGAATCTTGTTTACAGATAGATTGAGATCTCATTTGATGCTCTCTTCAGTCACGAGAAAAACAAACAAACCAAGTTTCTCACTGACCATTTGCTTTGTTACATCTGGGTATATAAGGTGCATTGGCAAAAGACTCAAGGAAGCTTCTGTAACCAGAACTTCTCACACTGCAGCTGTGTGTCTCGATTTTACCAGGTATAATAAACTTTGTGATTTTATTTTATTGTTATGACATGTTGATAATCTCTACTTATTAAATTAGGAATTTCTTTGTATGTGCATTCTATGATTTTAATTAATGTTGTGCCTGCCTGGTATAATAAATTGTTATTGTTGATATTATCTGAATTCTTCAAAGTCTGTTATTACCAGTAGATTGAAAGGAACCTGTTCTGTTACCGCAAAATTGATGTGTCAGGATAGGATGGACTAGTTTATACTAGACTTTAAATTATAAATGGGGCATTACTAAAGCTCACATGTTACAAATTTCCACCTATCACCTGGCTTAGCACGTTGCATGATCGTGACAAAAATAACTATTGTTATGTTTCTGAGCAAGCATATCGCGACCAAACTTAATGATATTAGTTTACACGGCAACCTCTGACTAGATCGGAACTGACCGTTTTGTGTCCGTGAGATCCATGAACCCGGTCGGCGTGAGACTCTGTGCGGCTGCAGGTCCCAATTGAAAGAATAACTATAAATAATAAATAATAATGTATGGAGATTTATAGATAAATTAACTATAATCAACAGATCCATTTGAAATGACAAATAAGTTATTTTATATTATATTGACATTGGAGTCAGATCGGTCTTAACCACAGAGTCATTTAAATTGAACTAAATTGTAACAGTTCTTGAATAACTTCATGTAGAAATCGCTGAGAAGAAGCAGAACACGAGATCCCTTCACCCACGACATTGGATTCCGTCGTTGGGCCATTGGGTGGTCTTTTACAATATATATAAAAAATAAATGTAATAAATGAACAATATGGACTTCAAACAGCGGCGTTTTATGGACTCTTCTGTTGTTAATTTCCTTTCAGTCTTTCAATTTCAAGGTGACTTACAGTCATAAAATACAACAAAAGCCATTGCCGTCACAAAGTAGCACATATTGAATCTCTGCAGCGCTAACAGCACAAGAGCAAAGCTCGAAAATGAAGCAGATTAACAGTGAATAAACTGTTCCTCTCTGTCATAAAGACCCCCTCTCACACACACCACAACAGTTGGGGCTTGTTTTCGTTACACAGTTCATCTCAAACCACATAAAGGATTCTTTATTCTGCCGTGAGGATTTTCTTTCTTTCATTTTTCCATAAGCTACCAAGTGGCCAGAAGTCTTGCTCAGTTCCCTTTCACTATATTCTCACTATTAGGGGTATTATTGGGTGATGCCAGGGGGTCTCCTTTAATTTTCTTTTTTACAGCGATACTCACAAGCTTTCTTCTGCCTCTTCTGTCATTGAAACCCTGCTGCGGCCTTCATTTGTGGGGTCTCTGCCATCCTTCACTGGCCAATACTAGACTCTCTTTCTCTTTCTTTCTTAGTCTCAGATGTTTCTCCTAAATGAGGAAAACAAAAACAATTGGGACAATAGTTGAAACAACTACGTATGGAGGTGTAAATGAATGTAGATTGTAGAGGTAAAATAATCTGGATTTGGGTAAATTTAATGAGAAATGTTAGAATAGTTTATATTGAAATCTTCAATAATATTGACTTTAGATCGCAGACTTGACAAATCTCTTCTGAATCTCTGAGGCCACGTTTACACAATGAAAAACTGAGAAGATTTTCCTTTGCGTTTATGAAAAGTTTCACGTACACATGACAGCGTTATCAAAACGGTCTGCATTTACACAGATCCAGGAAAACGCATAAAAACACTGTAGTGTGCACGCCAGGCCAGTGGAAGTCGATGTTGTTGTGT
>CM056455.1:3660774-3815774 GCA_029783895.1 Triplophysa bombifrons | reverse complement strand
TGTTTGTACGGCTTACGACTAGGACTACAAGTAATCTTAAAGGTAGAAATGATAATTTACTAGTCTTTTACTTTATGGAAGCACACTTTGATACGCAAACTAGTAGTTTAGTAGTTTTTATGCTTCTAGGTTTGAGCAAACCTGCTCTGTAAGAGCAAAAGTTTTACATAACAGTCTGGGGCTTTTATATTTGCAAAAGCGTAAGCGTGGCTACAAAATATAATTCACATCAACAGCCAGCGCTGACTCTTCGATCAGTCACAAAGAGTCAACCTTGGCTGTGGCCATTTCAAAGTTAAAACAAATGTCACTAGTTATTAAGATCCCCCTTACAAGCGTCATTAACTTGATTCATTCTTGTTGACGAATCAACCTTATCATTTGTGTAATATTAGAAATGATATTATCCGTTGATGGCTGCTGCTTTGGCTCTGCTCTTGGTCTTCCTTTTTTCTTTGATCATGATTTTCTTTTGTTTTTACTAAAGACCTTAGACAATTAAATCATGCATAAGGGGATCATGGTGAAAGGACATATCATTTTTATGAGATCTAGTAGGTGCATTATATACAACACTATCAAGCCAGTAACTCGCAAAGACCTCAAGTGTTTAAGGGTGTGTTCATATATGCCATGTTTGGTTCGAGTAAAACGAACTCTGGTGCGATTGCTCTTAAGCAGTCAAAACGGCGCCAGGAATTCCTCTGTTACATGCGCAAGCACAGATCTTATAAACACTGCTTTTATAAAGTATTATCAAATCACTTTATTTTTTCGGGTCGTATATTGTTATCACTTCCTGTTTTTCATTTGGTTCATTTTCTTTGATCCGTGTTGCGTTCATATTTCAATCGAACCGTGCCAGAGTTCATTTGAAAGTGGACCGAGACTCATCTTTTCAGCAGTCTCGGTGTGCTTGTTTGGTGTACACCAGGGTTCGGGTGGCAGCTTTCACACTTACACAGATAACAGAGCAATCGCTTTGTTTAAATCGAACCAAACATGGCATATGTGAACACGCCCTAAGTGCACTTAACATCGAACTTAACAGTATACTAAGACGTACATAAAAATTTGACTTTCAAGGTTTCCTATTATGGTTTTAAAGAGGTATACTAAAGGCACACTTATAGCAGCATTCTTTTTGTAAGTTCATCAACTGTTAGTAAAAGTTAGTAAAAACATGTTCAGTGTTCCATTTCGGAGGATACTAAAAGTTACCCTTCTAAAATGCATACAGTAGATTTAAAGTGCACCATCCACAGTTTATAGGGGTCATATGACGCGGGTAAAACAAACATTTTCATTTGTTTTAGATGTAATGTAATGTGTATATACGGTTTAAGGTTAAAAACATGTACTTTCCACATACCGTGCATGTTTGTATCTCCTCTTTGCCCGCCTCTCTGAAACACGCAGATTTTTTACAAAGCTCATCACTCTGAAAAGCGAGGTGTGCTATGATTGGCCAGTTAACCAGTGTATAGTGATTGGTGGAATACTGCAAGCGTGTGACGGAAATATAACGCCTCTTACCATATTTGAAACATCAGGTACTAAAGCAATTGTATGGACAGGTACGCCCACCTTACTTGTGCATACATTTGGACGGTCTTAATTATTTCTTTAAATAAATTTGCACTTGTAATCTTTAATTAAAACTTTAACCTTCACCCCCTCTCGAAACGACCTCTCTTCACTTCCGGTCACGAGGAATGGCACGAGGGCGGGAGTGAAATGACTGACAGATTGCAAACTGGATTACAATTCTGACTCCATTTTGTTGGCAAAACTCTATTTTTAACGGTCCAATTAGTACTCGATGAACGAAATGAAGGCCTAACATTTTTCTAATTTGTTTCACTCGGATATACGTCACGAAACGGAAGAAAAAACAATTGCTTCTTCCATTTCATGGCGACTTTAAATGCAAACTGAAGTGTATAGTGGACAGCCTTAAACCCTTTTTTTCTCTCACTACCTTAGAATTGATCAGTTTTTTGGGTGCTGTGTCCTTGAGAGTTCACGAGGGCTTTCATATCCCAGTCACATATCCTCTGCTAAGACGTATTATCCTACAAGTGATTTCTCCTCACATGACCTCTTAGGTTGGAAAACTTTAAGAGTTCTTGAATGCGGTCGGACATTCTGTGCGGCGTTGTGATGACGTTGACCTCTCTCTGAAAGCTTAGAATTGCTCAAGCATTTAGTTACTAATGGAAACTTTTGCCATGTTACGACTTTGCCGACAGTAAATGTTGTTGTGATGTGCTCTGCTCTTACAGGAGTTGGGTGTGAGGGAATTTCAACAGAAAAATGACAATTATCATTCAAAGCGGGTCACATATTTTAAGAGTAAGGCCACCAAATATCTTAGGTCGTGTCAAAGACTGGATTGCATTTGAAAATGTTGATGCTGAGAACTTTGAATGGCTGAAGGACACGGGCTTTCAGACAGCAATCTTCAAATGCAAATTGCTGCGTGTCTTCTCTGTCGAAAATGTTTTCTGTTCAAGTCAATCGCAAACAGAGAATGCAAGCAGGTGATAACTCATGCGGCGCTCAACCAAACAGAACCTGACGATTGCAATCAATTATTATAAATAAAAACCAGTCTGAAATGTGTCTATGCATGCTTCATGTTACTCTTTACACACTCGCTCACATATTAAATGAAGCTGTGAACCATTAATGTGTGATAGATGCAACTTAATAGGATGAAAATGATTGGAGGTCCGGGGAAAGCACATGAGATCTCTGCACCATTTCACAATTGATTTCTCTGTCAGATTGCCAAATGAGCGGATTGGTGAAACTCATGGTTTTTGGGTGTTAGCTCAGAGCCCCTCAGCCATGAACCAGATTTGACTTTTATATTGAAGGGCAGAACTTATTCAATTTTATAATTTAAGAGTTGTAACAAACAATGCACATAAAATGAGTTTAAATGAAACATACTGCTGATATGTGCACGGCTTAAAAGTGAATTTTTAAAAGTGAATTCTGTCATCATTTATTCATCCTCATCTGGTTTAAAACTTGTATGTGACTCTTTCTTCTGTGGAACAGAAAGATATTTTGAGAAATGTCTCAATGGTTCTGGTGTTCATACAATGGAAGTCAATGGAGGTCAATGTTGTTTGGTTCTTTAAAAATTCTTAATAAAATATCTTCCTTTGTGTTCTGCAGAAGAAAGAAAGTCATACAGGTTTGAAAAGACATGAGGGTATGTCAATTATAAATATCAATTTATCTGACAAATGACAGATTCTTAAAACGTTACTTAGGAATCAAAACACAGTTGTTGTGGAGGAAAATATGACCTAAATTTCAGTCTCTTCCCTGCACAAGGATTTTGTTTGACATCAGAAAATGTGGAATATAGAGTTTCTTTTTATCTTCTTACATGCTGAATAAAGACATGCGAATAAGAACAGCAAACGACACAAGTGTATTTTCTGGACTGAATAATGTCATGAGCACATAATGACAGGATCTTCATTTGTCTGTGAACTTTTCCTTTGAAGCCTTGTTTCTAGTCTGGCATATTGATATTCAAACGCTGTTGTCACGTCCCGTCACTTCAGTCTGGACAGCCGTCAATCAACACATGACAGTCAAGACCCGGTTGGAGAGCGTTACTCCAGAGTCATTGACCTTGTGGAGGTATGGTGTGAATAACCTCCCCAAATCAAGACTAAAAGTCAATATTTTCTACTTGAAACTCATGTTCTGATGAAGACCATCTACAGGTGAGCAGCTGGGTTCAAAACAGTAAACGTGAATAAGGTATTAAATTGTAAAAAAATAGAGATTTGGACGTAACTACTGTGCAACTTTAAAAACCAGCTCGCAGGAAAGAAAGCATACATTGAGTACAGTTGTATCAAGTTATTTATATTTTGTTCATTGTTTGACAATCGTTGACTGAATCTATCTTACATTCTGCTTTAGTTTATGCTCCGAACATAAGTCCACAAAAATCTTTGTACATATTTATTAAAATATTTGAATAAAGGGTGAAGACATCCAAAGCCGGACATAAATGCACATTACATAGAAATATAATTTGGTCAAATTTAGGCGTTTAAACTGCACACCTTCATAAATTTGTTGAATGGCAGCATTACTACGGTGGCACAGCAGCACATTAGCTCAACTGGTAGAGGATTGCGTAACCAATGCATAGGTCACGGGTTTGCATACTGATAAAATACTTTAAATGCGCTTTGGACAGAAACGTGAGACAAATATGTAGATGTAAAAATGGCATCTCAATCCAAAATGACTGATTTCACACTTCCATGCAGCCTAATATAACTTGTAGAAATATGTAATCTAACATATAAAATCAGAGGAAAATTGTAGCGCATAGTAAGAACGATCCAATAAATCAAGTGCGCATTACTTCGGAAGCCCCCAACGCAAATCAGCTCCCAGCAGAGAACTATAAAGCCCAAACGTGCCAAACACCTTCTCTCCAGTACCGCAGTACACTGAGCTCCCTATAAATCACCTTATATTCATCATAGCGCTCCAGATATCTCCGCCCCCTCCGCGCTCACCATTGGCCAAGGCTCCTCCTTCAAGCCCCGCCTCCTTCCTTGCCCACCCTCGATTGGCGAAGGGGATTTCTCCTTGAGCTGTCAATCAAAGGTTTCTTTGGTGCACGCTTTCAAACGCCTTCAACGATGCACAGTGATGCTGAACCACTGAGACCGTCAGCTTCCCACAGAACCTCTGCATTATATTCACTCCCGTCACCCCGACGCATTTTCCCTGGATTCTTCCGCGCTCAGACTTAAATTCTGTGTGTTATTTTGCACAGGCATTTGTTTGCGCGTCCTTTGGCACTCCAGCAGATTGTGTTTGGTCTCCTTGCGCAGGGTCACTCTGGAGAACCGACCCGTCTTGAGGCACTCTTTGCGCACTTGGAAGATTTGTGGACTGCGGACGCGTGCATAGCGCAGAAGGAGGAACGGTTTATGCGTTTTCCTGCTCGCTGTTGCTGCAAGAACTGCCACGTACAAATAATAAACAGTCGGCGAAACTCGAACCATGAGCTGCGCAATGGTACGAAGCGCGCTCGCCGCTGCGCTCCTGGCGTTGCTGTGGAAAGGTAAGTTGGAATTCCTAAAGCATTCCTTAATGCGCGCTCGTTCTCGTTTCATTCTTCTGCTCGGACATGGAGCTGAATACAAATGCGGCTCCGGGGGTCTACCTGCCAATGAATCAAGCGCGCGCGCGCGTGTGTGTGTCCACGCAAGGGTTTTGTTTTGTGTGTTATGTGTGTAAGAATCATAAAGACAAGTGTGCTCCACAACATACGAGTTCTGCATATCAACACTTGGGAAAATAGATCAAGACGGCTTTCCTCTCTCTTGCGCGCGCGCTCTCTCTGTGCGTGTGTGCGTGTAACAAGTCAATGCATGACATTAGAGATTGATCCATTTTTACGATACAGAACATATTCTGATTTCTTGGTGTCCGATATGCAAAACTAATTTTGTTTATTGTTTTATTTTATTAAAACAACCACGTGATGACTAGACTACAACAATGTAAACCTTAAACTGTATTGGCTATTGTATATTTACAACCTCCATTTCAAACAATAATATGAATTATATTTTAATGGCATATAGGCATTTTAATCAAATAATGTAATTATAACATTGTATAAAACTGTGCGTCCTGTTGAATGACTGTGGTATGCTGCTGTTGTTGGGTGTTGTTTTATGGAGAGCCAGCAGATGGCATTGATCGTTCGAGCTGATATTCAAGACCCCACAAACATTAAATATGAATATTGGTTAAATAATAAATAAATCAAAGCAGTCAGGCCTGCTTGCACTTTTGAGCATGAGAATTTCTCCAAAAAAGCATGATACAGATGCATGAGTACATTTCTAAAACAAATTGCTGATATGAGAAATTCATAATGATATTCCAAAGACGTAAAACGGTTTGTTGCTGCGGTTTTAGCTGTTCATAAAGGAATTCTTTTTTTCTCCACTTTTTCACCTTCATGTTATAAACATGAAGAAAGGCACACGGCGTTGGCTGATTTATATGGATTTGGAGTACTGTTGTTGTATTATTGATCTGCTAGAGAATGGCTGGGCATCAGGGGTGAAATAATAGCTTTCAGTGTGATGTGAATTGAGGAGTAGTTGCTTTGAAATGATGTTTGATTCCACTTTTTTGCCGCTGAACACAAGTTTAATCATTCTTACCCTGCAGGGATTGTTTTTTTCCACATTGGCACCAGACAGTGAATGTAATCCGTGAAGCACCTGCTCGTGTGTTAATGTGAATGTGTTAATTGAATGTCTCCTCTTAGAGTTCAAAATCACTTGATAATCATAATGGACTTTCCATAGTGAAGGACAACGCGCACAGATCAATGTTTGATTCCACAAGATGAACATTTTGGCGTTTACATCTGATTGCATCTCTCTGTTCAATACAAAAGAAGCATTTTGTGGAGAATCTGAATTAAAAAAACGTTTTTCATGGCAAAGATGAAATAACGTCACACAGGATTGGAACATCACGTGAAAGAGCATAAAGCCTTCTTTAGCAATTCAAATGAAACGGGGTGGATGTGCTGAAGGACACGCGGTGTGGGAGGGAGCCGGGTTTTTTAATTTACGTGTCAGCGTGCGTTTGGGTTTGGAGGGAGGGGCGAGCGAGACACCCTGAGAGTTTGTTCTCCTGCAGACTCAACACTGTTGATGATGTTTGCTCTGGGGAAAATACGTCTGAAGCTCATTATTATCTTTTTCTCACCATTCAGCAGTTCTGCACAAGGGAAATTGATTCGTGCGTCTGATAATATGATATGCACTGACCAAATCATTTACACTCACTCGACGTGCAGGCCCTTCCATTTGTGCCACATTGAATTTCTTTCGCTCTTTGTCAACAGCTGCAGTTTCATAAATGCATCATGTTTGAAATGCGAAATCTTACAGATTCAAACTTTTCCTCTATGTTGCTTCGGATTTTTGTATCTTTGAGGTTGTGGGATCATATCCCAGGGATTTAGATTGGATATATAAATGCTGCCAAATGCATTAATATTTTTTTTTTACCTCTGACCTGCAAGTATACAGCATCACTATATGTTTAGGCTCTCTGTCCGGGAATCGTTTTGCCCATTCAGGGTGCTGGTGTGACTTTTGGGGGTTGAAGGGTTTTGCTGGGAAGGCGTGTTGCTGAAGTTAGCAAAACGGCAGTAATCAATTTCAACACCTCTAACCTTCAAACCCCAAAAAGCGTGAAAAGACACTCACAGTTCATCACTCCTTTGTACTACAGACACGATCCTTTCCGAAAACAGAAACTTACACATCATATTTTTATCAAGGCATGACATCACCTTGTAATTGCTGGTCATCTGATATCATCGCTACAGCATCTATTCAGCATTCGTTCCGTCTGTTGTTTCTGGGACGTATTCAGTAATGTTTCAGCGGGCGTTTAGGCATCGCGTCAGTATCTGGAATTTGTTTGGTTCTGTGCCACGGTTTTGTCCCCTTGCGCAGGTCACATGAACTACACATCAGTGGCACATGCCATTGCCTTTCCCCTTGACCCAACAGAGCTGCTTTCAGAAACACAGAGACTAATGTTTCTGTATGTGGTCGTGGTTGAGCTGCGATAGACTTTGGTTTGTGAACAACAGAATGTTAATAACAAAATATCAAAGATATAAATTCTGCCCGGTATCTATTGTAATTTTAAGTCATGAATGATTAAATGTCGTAAGACTGATCTCTTTAAAAGGAGACAGAGACGTTTGTTTGGTCTGTTTTTAGTCAACTCAGTCTGAATTCTTTGACTTTTTAAACTTCTCCCTGCAGGTCATTTTTCACATTTTACATTTGGGTCAAATGCTTGCATCATCATCATCCAGAGTACCACCGTGGGTACTAGCAGCAGATGTTAAACTACTGTAGTTGAATATATCCGTTCTAATGTGTTTTAAAGAGTACATAACTAGGGATTTTTATTGTCCTACATTTATGGAGTGGCCAACAACAAGTTTATGTACAAAGAAGATGTAAAAACACTATTATTTCGTAATACTAAGCAGTTATTCTTACCTTACTTCTTGATTGACACTCAAATGATTTGTTCCACGATTCATCTGTCTAATCCCCTCCTCTCCGCTTGTCTAGTCTGCTGTGATTGGTCTACCGTGAATGAGGTACAGTGCTACAGTGTTTGGGGGAGAAGAGTGAAGTCAGGGTTAGGTTCGCGGGCAGTCCTATCAAAACGAAGGCGGGGACTATATGTAGTGATGTAAATCCGTGGCGGTTCGTGAATCGGACTAGGGACCTGATTCAGAGTCGACTCCCTTTTTTCCAATCCAATAACTTTGTTCTTCATTCACCTTCAGATTTTCAACTTGTCAGAGTGCTTACTTTCAAACACGGCAACATTACACACTGCATGAAAGTCATTTTCATGATCTCATGTTATGTACTCTTTAAAAGTTATTAAACACATCATTTTTTGGGTGATCTTACCACAATAACGAACGCTTGTGTGTGTTGCGGATGCATTGCAGAACCTGTAAAGAAGGCGAGCGGCTGTCGAGAGATGATGAGAAATATACCATAATATGTGTAACCTTGAGCATGCAAAGATGCAAATTACACGTCATCAATTGCAGTTCGCTTCCACGAGGACGGATTGCTTTCATATTAAATATGAAGCAACAGCAGCCCCATAATGACAGAGAAATGATGGTGATTTAACAGCGGCAGGTTACAGAGATCAAACCTTGTTGTTCTTGCATCCGTCTTTTATGGCTTCTATCTGTTGCTATCACTCAATGTACTGTCGAATAATAAATATACAAACACAAAAGAAACACAAACTACTTATGGATTAGTATTATGTTTTGGTACTTTACTTCTTTTTAGTTGTTCTTTTGTAATTGCTTCCCTTTGCACATTTGTTATATCTTGCAGGGTTTGATAGGCAGTTTCTCACTATCTGGCGATCGCTCAAACATAAGCTGTAATAGAAATTCAACAAATGCCGCTGTTGTGGACTGATATAAGTTTGAGTAATGTAAAAACAAACAGTAAAGATTTGCTTCCAAAGGTTTACATTAGAAAAATGTAAGGTGCTGTTCAGCTCAGGAAAGCTTTTTTTATCGAAAACTTTATACACTGTATATTAAATAATCTTGAAACTAAACTGGAATATATTTGTTGCAATTGCCGTACACATTTAGGTTTAAAAGGTTTGATTCACTTTCAATAGACAGCAATGTATTGCCTTTGACTTTGTGGTTGTTATGTCTGTTGTTATGCCACACGGGCAACTTAAATTTTACAGTCATAAACTTGGAATGAAATGCATTTTTAATAGGGCTGTCATATTAATGCCGTGTGATATATTACAGCATAAAAATATATAAGGCTTCTGTTCAATCCCATACAAATAAAACAAGCAATGCATCGACTTTTTATATGTCTGTCTAAACTTTTGTGCCACGAAAATGTCATTAAATGATCCTTGTTTACTGATGTGAAGCGAATACTGATGTGATGAAAACACAAAGGATTGAATGAAGTCTGTGATTGATTGACAGCTTTAATTATTTAGCTTCCATACATCACTGAAACATGTGATTTGCCCAACCACCCCAGAATCGATGAAATTATCACGTCAGCCGAAGACGCGTCGACAGGTATCAGTTTGTAGGCGAATCACATTCGTTCAGCTCATTATAACGTGCTGTCACCGTTAATGCCACACACAGGGGGCAGACGGGTAAATGTGCACAGCCTATGTTTGCTCATCTCCCTCTTCCCCTGCTGGACCAAGATCGTTGGCTGGCACAAAAAGAGCAGCGAAGTCCAACCGCTGCCAGCCAAAACAGATGCCATGTCTTTCAAAACTGGCTCTCTTTTCAAATCCAATCTCCAAACTACAATGTGTGGCTCTCCAGGCCTGGCCCGTGAACGTTCTTTGGCTCTCTGTGTTTTTTCTGGAGCGGACTGGGTGCTTTTCTGCTTTCTGTCTTGTTGCCGGTGTGATGTCCACGAGAGCGATCTGGTGTCCGGTGGGACGGGGGCATTGACGTAACGGCAGCGCCGGGGTGGGCTGATTCACTAGATTAATGACGAGTTGCTGGGCCTGGAGCCCGGGGTCGGTTCTGTGATTATTACACCTGCTGGAAACAGGAATGACAGATGGCGTTTTTTTGCGATCGGGTGATCTTAAAATGTTTTGCTGCAACAGGCGAGCCGAGGCGGATTTGTAAACATTTTCCACGCGACGGGGGGAGTTATAAATATTGTGACTGCTGAGGCGGTGTTTATTTGCACGCACATGCCTGCATTGTTTTATCACCCAATTCAATAAAAACAAACTATGCAAATCAGACAATGTAAGCATGCACGCCCAAAAAAATGGTGCTGAATGCAGTTTGTACTCCTTCATTCCCCATCTCGCCGACTGGTTCCGAGTATGATTTTTATTTTAATTGTTGTTTATTAACCAACAATATTACATAATATAGTATAATGATAAAGCTGTAGTATTTTTCTGTTAAATATAAATGAAGAATCTCACAAAGAGTAAACTTACAATATTTTACTGTTGTTTTGGATTTTGCCAGAAGTGTAACTTTGACATAATTTGACTTCAATCCATGTTAAGATGTAAAGCAACCGGCTATTTTATGTTTAAAAGATTAAAGGCCATGGCACATTGAGTCCGAAATTTGCCTCCGAAATATCCGCACATTAAAAAAAAAATTCGACCTCACGTTGTGTCAATCACATTTACACACTGCCTCCGATATTTTCATTCGTCATAAAAAAATTTGAACTGGGTTAGATTTTCTGTGTTTTCTGCATCCGTGGCAAGCATTTTGAGAGGCGTTTTGACAATACAAACGAACGGCAAATACGAAAAAGGCTTTTGTAATAATAAAATTAAACTGTAAAATAGTGATGACCTTTACGACCTAATCACGTAGAATGCTCAAATAAAGTTCACACTACAAAATGCTTTTCAAACCAGTGTTGGATCAAAAAAAGACAAACCCAACGCTTGGGTAGTAAATTAACCCGTGTTAGGCTGTTTTACCCCTAATATGAACATTTTTAATCAAACCCAATGCTGTGTTTATTTTCTACACAGCATTGGGTTTGATTAAAAATGTTGATATTTGAGCCTGAATTTTTAAAGCGTGTGTTCTAAGGTGAAAAACACGTTGTTTAGCCACTTTGACGGGAAGAAAATCTAGAGAAACATCGACCTTTCCGTGACCGGCTTTTGATAAATGAAAGATGACAAACTCACTGCTTCGACTGTGAACAAACCCGCAGGTACAGAGCTGGTCTCAAATGGCCATCTGGGCTTTACCCAATTCCTCAACAGCCACAAATCTTGTGACATCTTTATAATATACTGTATATAAAAACATCATTTTCAGATTTATCAATGAAACAGCCTTCCAGGGTTGTAGAAAACGTTTTGTGGGCATCTTTAATTATCATCTCTTTTTATCTTCTTTACTCTTCTGCAATTCCCAGCTCAACTTTTTCACATGTCCATGAAGACACAAATTCCCTCTCATAATAATAAAAAACCTTCATGTTTTATTTAACACGGCAGAAGAGGGATTATTCAAGGTACAGGAGAAGTAAGTGGGGTGAGAAGCACACAGTCCTCCCTCGCAAATATTCTTAGCACATGCAGTCATGCATGGCATGAATATGTGTCCGCATGCAGACTGCAAGCACGCAATGATTGTAGCCCTGGATTCTGCACCACCAACATGACAAATCTTGACATTTCCGGTGGAGAAGGTGTTGAGGTAGATTAACAAACACACATATTTTTACTGCAAATCACATTATACCATAATACTTATACATATAGTGATGTTAATTATTTTAATAAAATGATGATCTTTAATTCAGTTTATTGCACAGTTCATTGGAATGCTTGATTCTGATTGGCCCGTCGCGACATTTGCAGAATCGTTATTCCAGGATAACAACCTCTCAAAACTTATAAGACACAGTAACCTGGATGCAGCAAATCATTTTTTGACAAATTAAATATAAATATGTCTTTTAATAAAATACTTTATATGACATTATATTTACAAATGATTAATTGCCTGTTTGTGACATTCGAACGTCGTTTCTCACCTTAAAACCAAAATAAACGGCTTTTCCTTGCAGAAGGTCTGCATTCGGTAAAAATGAGCTAATAAAATATTTCAAACTCACATTTCATGTCCAGTTTTTTCATGTGGGAGTAGCCGTGTAATAAGCGGGATAATGTATCCCTTACTTTGCTCACTGCCCCGTACATCACTGTGTTGCATAGTTGGCGTGCAGTTGCCTAGCTGCGTGCATTATTGAAGCGTATCTGCTTGGCCTTCTGAAAGAAAATGTAAGTGCAGAAACACTCATACTGTAAGTAGGCCAGCACCATAAATGCAGAGCAGCTTTCTGAAATCCACCATCAACTCTGACCTGTCTTCTACCCCAGAGACAAATGTTATTGCTCAGATGTTGCTCTTTCACAGATCTCTCAGTTGTTTTTCATTTAAAGAGTAAATATTTTGTGATTTTTAAGGTCCTACTTTGGTTTATGGAGTGTCCAACAACAACTTTTCGTACAGGTGTATAAACACTTTCATTTTTTAATAAGAGGCAGTTATCTTTACCTTACTTCTTGACTGACTCTCAAATGATTCGTTTGGCGATTCATCTGTCTAATCCCCTCCTTTCTGTCAGCCTACTCTGATCTGATTGGATTGCGTACAGTGTCGCAAATGGAACATAGGTGTAGATAACATCGAGTGATGCAAATATGACGCGAAACTAAAGTTAGAACGACAGACGACTCGTTCGCGTGATTCAGAGTCGACTCCTTTTTGCCGATGCCAAATCTGTCATTCGTTCACTTTCGGCCTTACAACCCAGCAGACTGCTTACATTCACACACAGCAACATCACACACTGCATGAAATGTAATATTTTTGGACATTGTAATAGTTACTTTTAAAAGGGGTCAAATGGCGTGAATACATGTTTTTCTGTGTCTTTGGTGTGCTATAAATTGCCCATGCTAGTATTGGACATGAAAAATTGCAAAAACTAAAGTGTCGTAAAACAAAAGATGTATATGAAAGCGAATGCTCTCCCAGACCTGCCCGAAATGCCTCGTGTAACAACACCCCCAAAAATCTACGTCAGTTCTTGGTATGATTTGACTAAGACCACCCAAATGTATACGCAAGTAAGGAGGGCGTTCCTGCCAGTACAATTGCTTTGGAACCTGATGTTCCAAATATGGTAAGAGGCGTTACATTTCCGTCTCATGCTTGCAGTATTCCACCAATCAATACACACTGGTTAACTGGCCAATCATAGCACACCTCGCACACCTGAGCTTGCACGTTTCAGAGAGTCGGGGCTAAGAGGAGATACAGGCATGCACAGTATGTGGAAAATACAGCGTTTTTAAACCTTTAATCATGTTTACACATTAAATTACATCTAAAACAATAGACAATATTCTTTTTAGCCGTGTCATATGACCCCTTTAAGTATCAACTTAGTATTAGATGTTTCTCATCAAATAAATTAAAAATAATGAGAGTGTACAGTATTTTTTGAAACACATGAAATGAATTTAGATTGTAGAGGTGAAGTAATCTGGATTTGAGTAAATTTGATGAGAAATGTTCATTTTGAGATCTTAAATAATCTTGACTTTTGATTTCAGACTCGACAAATCTGAGCTCAGTTTGACAAATTCTTCTCTTCCGAAATTCTAATGACATACACATTTGTGAGATTTCTGACTGCTTTTCACAAGAGAAATATCTGAGACTCATGCAAAAGCTTCCATTCGCTCTCTATTTCATCTCATTGATGTCTAGGAGAAAGATTAAGATCAGTTTTTTTTCTTCCAATGCTTTGAAACAGCAAGACTTGACACAACAGCCAAAGACAACTGATGCGTGTGTCCATTTAACAACAATTAAAAATCAGCACAGAAGGAAGCCAGTAAGTGTAGTAGATTTGAACAGATTCACAAACACCAACGTTTGTGCCAGTGATTTTATTGAATGATATGAAAACAGGACAAGTGATATAAAGACTTTAAAGGCAATATCTATTCAATTCCTCACCCATCCGATGTCTTTGTTGATCTCCATTTGGGCTTTCATCAGCCAATTTTGATGCATATAGATTTTTCAGTAAATGGTGTTTTAAAATTACCTTTTTAATCGATTGGCAGCGCTGGTTGATATTCATACAACATTCATGAACATAAAAATCTTTTTCAGAAGGGAGAATGTAATAAATTTGGTGTGAAGACAGGCTGAGACTGGAGTGAGCTTTCTGTCCTGAGGGACCTACAGGAATGAGGGTCTTTGCACTTTCCCTGTCCTCATTATCGAAGACAAGGTGCTCGGCCGGGAATCGATGACAGCTGCTTCGACGCCAATGCCACCCGTGTCTCCTAACAGACACATGTGTCTTCACGTGTTACACGGCAGGAGAAGCCTCCATTAGACTGCTTCTGCAGAACATACACAAAAGAGCCTCAAGTTAATGGCAGCAATTTTTAATGTTGAGTTATTATAGCACAGCAGACCTGTAATGAAAGTGAAATGCCGGTGATTTTGTAGCAGCGGGTACGAGGACAGAACCTCGTTTCTTTCAGTAGCAGCTGCTTGTGTTGCTGTTCTCACACCTCATCTGTTACAACTCTTGCTAAAGAAACCAAATGAACCATTTTGTTTCAACGTTATTCAAAAGTCGTTGAAAACACATTATGTGTTTGCTGCCAAAAATTCTTATACAGTGTGAATCGACACGGTGCCAGAAAATGAAAAGATTGATCATTATTTACTGACCTTCCTGTGTTTTTGTGGCTCATGATATCTTTTGTCCTTTTTGAGTTCGTGTTGGGGCAAGTAAATGAACACAGAAATAATATTATGCATCATCTTAGCTCATGAATATTTATTAGGTGATGTAATATGTTTCAATGTTCACATCAGATGAGCACTAGTAAGATTACGGCAAACTGTTACACGTTTGTTCTGTCCGCTGCAATGCAATCTGTTGGCAGACCCTTACCAAAAAGTAGTTTATTAAGTGTGCCATACCTTTTTAAACCAAAAATAAGAAAGTATACTTAAGTCTTGTGTACTTCTGAGAAAAATGTGGTTTCAAAGTATTTCAAAATATTTCAATAGGCGCTTCCCTCACAATATCTTCCTCAAGCTAAGTTTGTCTATGAAAGGAAATAGAAAGGCCAAAGTTACAGAGAGAGAAAACACAAGACGGGAAAAAGACCAGCGCAGGTAAAGCACAATTCCACATCACTCGGCTTGAACCAAAAACAGGACACTGGCTTGAGAAGAAGAGAGAGAGGAATGGATTAAACAGAAAAGTTTGTTAACGGTTAGAGAACAACAGATGGCCTGTGTGTGTGTGTGTGTGTGTGTGTGTTTTTGTTGGCTGTAGGTGTAAAAGTGGCAAAGATCAGCAATAAATAGGATCGATCAGGTAGCAAAACTATTGCAAACCAAAAATTATATACTCTCATGCAATATTATCACCAAAATGTAATTCAATCTTTTTAACAACAAATTTTCTTTCATTTAGGACTGGCCCAGTCAAAAACTGAGGTGCTCAAGCTCAGGTTAATTAGGCTTATGGTTAATTGGTTTACAAAAAAGCAAAACCAGTCCTAAATGAAAGAAGACACGATTGAATCCAATATTTGTTGAAAACAGGAATTTTTGAGCTACCTTTGGTAGGCGAACTCAGCTAGGCTAATACAATGAACAAACTTCATTTTTGTAAGGGCAAACCAGACAACCTGTATTATAGTTTTTTATGAAACATCACTTAAATCCACTCTTATTTATTTGCTATGAATAATCTTTTGGTTTGCCTCTGCAGCTCCAAATAAAACAATCAATTGAGATAAAGTAGCTTTCTTATGTATCGTGTAATGTGTTCAACTAAATTTAACAAACATCTCCGTTGAATTTTGAAGAGCTTGATATTAAAATGAATCCTACCATGATGTAAGACTTTATTAATTCCGCCCACTACTATACACAGTGTGTATACGGTACATCGCCCTAAACAGTTTTGCAATATCTCAGCATCAGTATTGTTTGTTACAGAGGTAAGAAACATTATATTTTCTTCGTTTTAAAATGTCAATCAGTCCAGACGCGACACTACAATTCAATCTTAAGGCAGATCGTGGCATAGACACGAAATTTGAAATCTATTCATTCGTGTCATGGTTCCACTATCATGTCATGTTTTATTCTTGTCTCAAGTGGAGACATGGCATTGCCTGATGGTTTTATGTGGGGAGAGATGTTTTTGACACCGATGGTCTTCCATACTCTCCCCGAGTCACGTCATTGTTCCCTACCCTCCTGTTTCCTAGTTAGTGTTAATTACCTTCCCTATAAAGAGTCCTCATGTTTCTTTGTCTAGTTGCTCGTGCATTACGTGTTCTTGATTGATGTTGATGATCGTGTTCTAGTACTTGTTCCTGTCTCTGTACCTGTTGTCAGACCTCGTGCCTTGTTCCTGTCTCCCTTGTCTAGTAAGTGTTAGTTTAGTGTTTGCTCCAAGTGTTTGTTTTCTTAGTTTTAGTTTAGTAAGTCAGTGTCCTTGTTCGTTGTTAAAGTTTATATTTCCCTGTATTGTTTTCCCCCATCGTGGGTTTTGTTTTGCTTGTTTTGTCAGTGTTTATGTTTAATAAATCCGTGTTACCATCAATACCGTCTGTGTCTGCCTGCACTTGGGTTCTCACGCCATGTCTCACTGTGAGATTCATGACAGAATGCACGAGCCAAAATCGAACCCAGTAGGCAGCATGGATGGTACGACGTTGTCCTTGCGGTCTCGCCAGGCCCACTTGCTACTTGGATTCCGCCAGGGGATTTACGGTGACCAGGAGTTCGCCAGGGCATTCTCGGCGGTGGCAGAGGTGACCGAGTTTGGTGAGGCGGAGTTGAAGACGATCTTCAACTGCTGCCTCACCCGACGCCTCACA
Source organism: Triplophysa bombifrons (assembly GCA_029783895.1). Taxonomy (NCBI): domain Eukaryota; kingdom Metazoa; phylum Chordata; class Actinopteri; order Cypriniformes; family Nemacheilidae; genus Triplophysa; species Triplophysa bombifrons. The sequence goes on along the minus strand of CM056455.1, from coordinate 3,798,677 downwards.
CCGTCGGAGAAGAGGCTGCTGGCTCCCTTAGGGTTTGCGGACATGGTCAGGTACGTGGCCAACCGGAGCGATCCCGGGGGTGAGGTTTCTACATGGGACCTTCGCCCCACGGTCGAGCGCTGCGGAGGGTCTCGTCCTGGCTACCGCTGCCCTGAGCTCCACGGCCGCCGGTTCTTCTGGTGGAGTCCGAGATGGGTGGGTGGCTAGAGACTCGAGGACGACGTCGCGGGAGACCTCCAACCCAGTACTCCCTCGGTCCCCCACTGGCCCGGCTGAGTCAGCCGTGGGTCAGACCGACCGTAGAGGGAGGAGAATGTCCTGTGGAGGACGTCCCAGGCCGAAGTTGCTGTCCTGCAGGTCAGCACAGCAACCGGCATCTGTTCCGGAGGTCCCGAGTCCTGTGGTCCCGAGTCCTGTGGTCCCGAGTCCTGTGGTCCCGAGTCCGGTGGTGTCAAACCCCAAATATTTTTTTGGGGGGGGCTGTGGGGAGGTGACGGTCCGAGCGTCCAGCCCGGCCGCAGATCCGCTCCAGAAACCGGCACCCAGGCTGGTCCAGCAGCCGCCAGAGAGCGCTGCCCAGCCGCCACCACAGAACGCTGCCCAGCCGCCGTTAGACAACGCTGCCCAGCCGCCGTCTAAGGGCGCTGCCCAGCCGCCGTCTAAGGGCGCTGCCCAGCCGCCGTCTAAGGGCGCTGCCCAGCCGCCGTCTAAGGGCGCTGCCCAGCCGCCGTCTAAGGGCGCTGCCCAGCCGCCGTCTAAGGGCGCTGCCCAGCCGCCGTCTAAGGGCGCTGCCCAGCCGCCGTCTAAGGGCGCTGCCCAGCCGCCGTCTAAGGGCGCTGCCCAGCCGCCGTCTAAGGGCGCTGCCCAGCCGCCGTCTAAGGGCGCTGCCCAGCGGCCACCAAGCCCGGTCCAGCCACCGGCACCAAGCCCGGTCCATCCACCGTCACCAAGCCCGGCTGCCCAGCCGCCGTCAAGCCCGGCTGCCCAGCCGCCGGAGGTGTTCATTAAAGGGGGGGCTTATGTCATGGTTCCACTATCATGTCATGTTTTATTCTTGTCTCAAGTGGAGCCATGGCATTGCCTGATGGTTTTATGTGGGGAGAGATGTTTTTGACACCGATGGTCTTCCATACTCTCCCCGAGTCACGTCATTGTTCCCTACCCTCCTGTTTCCTAGTTAGTGTTAATTACCTTCCCTATAAAGAGTCCTCATGTTTCTTTGTCTAGTTGCTCGTGCATTACGTGTTCTTGATTGATGTTGATGATCGTGTTCTAGTACTTGTTCCTGTCTCTGTACCTGTTCAGACCTCGTGCCTTGTTCCTGTCTCCCTTCTCTAGTAAGTGTTAGTTTAGTGTTTGCTCCAAGTGTTTGTTTTCTTAGTTTTAGTTTAGTAAGTCAGTGTCCTTGTTCGTTGTTAAAGTTTATAATTCCCTGTATTGTTTTCCCCCATCGTGGGTTTTGTTTTGCTTGTTTTGTCAGTGTTTATGTTTAATAAATCCGTGTTACCATCAATACCGTCTGTGTCTGCCTGCACTTGGGTTCTCACGCCATGTCTCACTGTGAGATTCATGACACATTCGTGTTCATGGACAGGAATATCCCCATTTTTCAATGTCACTCAGCACGACTTTCCATAGATCGTAGGAAATAGGAATTCACACGAATGAGCCTCCTTGTAAAATAGGTATGAATTCCCATCAGATTGTGTGGATATATATTTATATATATAAAAGATACTGCATATTAAAATACATTAATTTAAAGTCGTTCTGACTGACATGAAAAGAGGGGGAAATTCGTGTCAGTAAACACAAATTAATAGATTACAGTTCAAGACACTGTCAGGAATTCCTGTGAGACTGTGTCGGACACTAATAAGCAGGTGCTAGTGTGTATTACACTGGTAATGAGTGGCTTTGGCTCTTTAATAAAAACGCTGCCCTTATCTAGCTGGTGTGTTGCATGGAAAGTCACAATTCGAGGTTACAGAGAGATCAGAATCTTATCAGCGCGACACCATTATTTGCAGGGACTACAAACATGTAAATTGCTGTGGTTCTGCAAGATATAGAGCATTTGCTTCAGGCTACAAGCATGGTTAAATTCCAACAAGCCGAGTGGGCCTGTTGTGATAATCCACCAATGAAGATATCGTCCACAATTTTTGCCGTCCATTCTCTATTTATTTATTTATATAGGCTAGATGTATTTTTTTGCTTTAGCGCTTAAGTCTTAAGAGATAGCGGTTCAAGCTGTGAAGTTGCAGATGGGATTTTCAAGCTAAAAGAAGCTGATATTAAAGAAATATTTCACCCCAAAATGAAAATTCTGTCTTTATTTACCATCCTCATGTCGTTTCTTAAATGTTTTCCGTGGAGCACGTGCAGGATTTTTCTTTGCGTCATTCTTTTCCATGAAATGGCAGTGTTGACTGGCCTTTAAAGTCTGCATGAAATAAAAAAAGATCATTCTTATTGTTTTACACAGTGGTGAAGTATTTATTGTGAATGTTTTATCAACATTATTTAAAAAAAAACAATTTGCACTTGTAATCTTCGATCAAAAATGTTTACCCCCTCCCCATTTCGTAACAACCGCTCTTCACGTCTGGTCACGAGGAATGGCACGAGGGCGAGCTGCAATGACTGACAGATTGGAAACTGGTGTTCAAATCCAATCAATTGTCAGTGGATGAAATCCATTCCCGCCCTAATTTTTTTTTAAAGTAAAGTATATATTTTTTTAAATACTAAAGTATACGTCACGACACGAAAAAAAGACAATCGCTTCTTCCGTTTCGTGTCGACTTTAAAGTCTCTGGAAGTTGCGATCGTTTTTACTTCCGTATTTTTACTCATTTCCGCTTGAAAAGGAATTTCATAGCAGAAAATAATTGGGCGTATCTTGCGTTTTTTACTGTGAATTGATAGCATGTATAAAACAGCGCTTGCATTTCGAAATGAAACTAGCAGCCGACTGACAGTCGAAGGGGCTGAGTTAACGGATGCTCCCCCCAAGCCGTCTAATTTACCTCATCTGAGATGGATCGTCATTTCAGGGCAGAAGTGCATTTTCAGATTTTAACTGCTTATGAGGGTACATGAATTTAAAAAAGAAAATGACCAACATTGATAAACTATTTGCCATAAACGCTGCAATATTTCATGAAAGAATAAGAATTGCCATTTTTAATTTCACTGGGACTTTAAAAACAAATTTGAGTCAATAAATCATACAAAGCTGTTATTGTTATTTTATGGCTTAATCATATAGACTATTTTTTTTTTTTACAAACATCACTCTACATAAGAGTTTCATAAGATTTAAAATGTCTTAACCTTATAGGCCCACAGACAAATAAGATATGATGACATGAGGATCAGTAAATAATTACATAAAAATTAGGTGATTAATTAATTTTACATTGCATTCAGAGGATAAAGACAGATTTAAACTGGGATTAGCTCATGAAAACCTGCTCAAAGACTCGATACGGTTCCAATCTCTCTTGTTGTCGTGATCTGGTGAATTGTATTAATCTGGATCACGTTCGCCCGTGTGTGATATTTCATTATTAATGAAGCCGAGAGGTGTGTAGGAAGGTGTTGTGGAGGGTGTGAGCGTGACATTTCTTTAATTGTGAGAAAGGAGAAGATCTCACACCGTGATTGAGATGTTGTATTACCCTAATTTAGTTCGCAGTGAGATGGCACTGTGTTATCGCCCAAGGACGTGCCACTAATTTGGTGTTGGCGTATATTTCTCTGTCAGCTCCTCCGGTTCTTTATCAACAGGCACGATGAAGAACCTTCTAAACAAGACAAGACGAAGCTCAGACCGGAAGCACACGAAGGCAGTCATTAGCAGTGCCCGGATCCGCAGCCAAACCGCCTTTGGTGTCAGTCCAGTTCTCCTGACGTCTCCGAGCTCTAAAATGGGAAAACGTTTGCTGCACGAGCGTGCAAATTTGCATTACCCGCCTTCTGCAAATTTTCTCAATTTTCGATTTAAATATCATTAACCAAAAGGGCAATTTTTGAGCGTCTAATTAATATCTTAATGAATTCCCTTGCATTAGGTCCTGTTTGGATGAGTGCGATATTCATGGTTATTGAATTTACTTTAATTTCCAAATGAAACTGCTCTTGTAAATACTTTGCTTTAGCTGCAGTTTATTGGGAGAACTTTTCTCTGGTTTATATTCGTGGTTTCAATGACATCATCTAATGTGTGGTTATTTTGCACTGTAGCCCTGATTCACATAATCAAACAAGGGCATTAAAGATTGTAGTCATATTTATTGGATAAGGAACGTTTTTGTCCTTCCCCAAGCTTATATTGAAAGGAGGTAATATCTTAAGTGTCTAAAGGCATGGAGGAAAGCTTCTCAATATCTCCCAAACCTCCAGAGGTCTGTGTAATGTATAGAAGTCTTCAGCTGTCAATAGAGGATTGCACATTGTTAAATTTATGTATGCAATTACAGTTTCTCAATGCCACAATACACCTTCTTAAACTCTTCTTTCACGATCAACCGCAATCATGCGATTGAAAGTGATGCATTTAAAATCTGAATTAAATACACAAATGTGTAAAAATGTTATCTGATCTCATTTATCCAAACTTAAAAAATATCTATAATACATTATCCATTTTTAGAGCGGTTGAAAGATTTTGGAATGGACACAAGAGGGAGCTAATACTTCTGTCAATCAGTTGAGCAGATCAATACTTTCCAAATATCGTCTGACTCATAGACGTGGCTGATATGAAATCAATCTGGCAATAGAAGAAAAGTACAACATTGATGTGGATTAAATTATCTTGACATCTGACAGGTTTGACACTAACACAGAAAGTCTAAAAGCCAGAATAACTAGCGGTGACATTCCTCTCCTGTGACCTTTGCATGGGCAACATGCATTCAAATCCATTAACCAATAATGGCAACTTCACAGGCCAATTAGCTGCCAAATGTTGGGAAAAACTGTCATGATGCGTGCGGTCTAGATTTCGCTGACAAGTCAATGATCCACTACATACAGACCATTTTCATATTCACAGAGATAATTCCACATGCGCCCAGATTTGCCTTTTTATTGATCCCCCTGTGACATGTGGCAACAAACTTTCTGTTGCATTTCTATTTCATCAGTGCTGTGCCTGTCAAAACTCTCAATAGATATTGATCTGTTTACCTCAGACCTCTTCATTCAGGCATGGGCAATGTGAAACTGATACATGTCGGTTCTATCAGGTAGACCTGAGAGATGGAGAGCGAGATTCATCACGCTTGGCTCACATTGACAAAATGATATTACCAAGCATTCCCTGCTGTAAAAATAGAGATTCAATCCAAAGTGTCTCTGCGAAACACGGGCTGTTGCGAACATTCCGCAGATGCTGAGCAATAAAGCGTGGAGTATTTCTTGATAACACTGTAGCAGACATAAATTATAACATGGTTGTTGGGAGCGAGCCATTGAGAGCCATTGCAAACTTGTTTGTTGTGAAATCTAATTTACCTCAGGAGTGGATCGCATTTACATCTAAATGATGATAAATTATCATGGAATGGAGCCCAAAGTGTAGTTGCTTTAAACATCTATAGTCAGTCAAATTTACTGAATAGAAAGAGCTGTTTTGTGTCCGTCACTGGATGTGGAGCTTGCATCGAGGCCAACAGACCTCTTTTTTAAAAACGGGTTCGCAGTTTGCACCATTATTTTTGATTGCTTTGTGAAAGTCTTTAATGCCACAAGTTCCTGTGTTCATAGTTATACTACCAGTATTGATTTCACTATGCGTCTGCTCTTCAGAAGCACACTGCTTATGCAACTTCAGGGCTTTATTCCAAAACAGTCAAATTAAACAGGATAAAATACAAAACATGTGCATTCACCTCTACATTGAATTGTTTTTTAGGACACAGAGGTAAAAGCACTTAGAGATGCAAATGCGTCCAACATTCACAACCATGGACACATTTCTATCACTAGGCAACAAACTTTGTAACAAAAAATTCACGTAATAACACAAAAAGTTTGTATTATTTCATATGTCAGATGCAAATACAACAATTGTTATGTTTGATTTAATATTGATGCAGTTTTTATTTTGAGTTGCACACATTTTGCAGTCAAATGACTATCAGTTGCGGACGGAAGAATGACCTGTGAGTGACGCTTTATCTGTTGCTCTGGGCTGTTCTCTCTGACTCTCTGAACACTGAATCTGTTATTATCTGTGATTCTCCTATATGTCATTTCTTGATTAATAACTTCTCTGGCACGCTGTGAGTAAAACTATAACGATGCACACCGTATCTCAACTGGAGTGTGGCTTTTGAGATCCGTCGGATGGAAAGATTTAATGTGTTAGTTTCCACAGACATGAAAGCTTTTTTCACTGCACTGTTTTCTTCGCTCATCTATACGCTTGGAAATACAGCCACACAGCAAAATCTGTAGAAGATCTGTAGCTTTGTTCCGATGAACACAGAGAAAGATATTTGGAAGAATGCTCATAACCAGACAGATTTTTTCCCCCATTGACCCCATTGTCAATGAGTGAAAAATTACTTAATCAGTATTTTTGTTCTGTTGAACACATCTTTATATAACATAAATGTCATCTGATATGGATTTGTGACAATCGTCATGAAATAAATCTTGTTCGATTTTTTGATCAATCAAGACTCGATTGTATGCATGTGTGTGTTTTATGTAAACTCTTGGCGGTTGTCTGTGCATTAACACTCATCACGTATTGCTTTATAACTGGGTCTGCTATAAAACAAAAGCAAAGGAACAACAAGAAATTTAAGAACATATTTGTTTAGCTTTTCAGTGCTCAGAGATAATCTGTCAAGTGTCTTGATGATGAATAAAGTTGCAGCAGATCGTTCTTGTCATTGGCTTTCTCTCAGTTTGATTTAAATCTATACACATGCCCGCTGGATTAAATCAATACCTCTGAACACTGTTTTATGGATATCTACACTGTCTGGAATATAGTCGCTTATTTTTCATAAATCATCTTTTGATTAATGAGTCAGATTGGATGGAGCACAAGGTCAATGTGAGCTCCATTGCTGGACTTCTTAAATATACCATAGATATTTGGACCAAGTAAAGTTTTCTTTTTTGCGTTGAAGTAATTTTTGGTGTGCATATCTTAGTCCCTTTTTAAATGGCTGTAGTCTTTATATCATTCAGTATTGTAATTCACAGCCGTGAGCCATGCGGTTGGTAGGCAGGTGGTATTATAAGAAGACACCTTGTCATGTCCGTGTGTAGTGTTTTATTGCACACAATAGTTGTATACCTCCTTCAGTTCTTTCTGCAGACAGCAGCGTTTAAATCACTGAAATGGCTTCTCTAACCTAAATCAAATAGGGCAAAATGTTTCTGAGGTATTTCATTAAAATCTTAACTGTTTCAAATGTTTCTCCTAAAGCCCCTTAGGTGAAATAAAAATGGCAAAAAAGGGGAGGCTCAGAGATGACATATTTTTGTAGGCTATCCCGGAAATCGTATGCATTTTTCACATAGACTTTTGGAAGATCACAAAATATAAGTTCTGTAATTAACAAAGGTAAATGATGGTCTATCAAGATAATCTTTACAAATGAACACAATATTTGTTACTTTTAAAGACGAAATTACCATCGGCAACAGTAAAAAGCTAACACGATGCTATAAACAGACTACACTTAAGGTCGCTCGATATCAACATCACCACCACCAGCATTCCGACAGCTATTTCAAACTTTATTAAAAACGTGTTCCCTGGTAAGTAATATACTCTGTGAATGAATCCACATCTACATATTAAGAGATTTGTGCTCATGTTGCATTATTTGTGAGCTTTATATGCAAGATGATGTCTAACGTCCCCGCCAAAGGTAGTCGCTTTTAGCAACTTGTTAGCACAACAATAAGGATAAAAAAATCACAAGTGGGTTATAATTGGTGTGTTTTGTGTCAGAAAATAATAGGTTTTGTTTACAGACCTTATTTCAGGCAATTTACCAAAAACCTATTAAAAAAACCCATAGACTAAAAATGCTAACTAGCGGAAAATATGTCAGCTCTGCGACTCCCTATAAGACTTTTGGAACGTGGAAAGATCAATACATTTTATGTGAAAACCATAGCTGGACTAGTTAGTCGATGTTAAGGCTCATACTGAAACTTTTATTACTTTTGGTTTCCAGAAATTGCTCGTATCTGTGCTCAGTTGGAAACGTTAAGGTCTTTTCCAAAATAAAGAAATATGAGATTATCGGCGTCTAAGGAGAAACATCTGAAACATCCTTTCAACGCGACATTGAATGATTGAAGAGATGGCATTGTTTGTTGTTGTTCTTTCTTCCGCCTTCTTCAGATTTTCCTATATGTTTTATAGTACATATTTAGTTATTTCATTAGGTGTAAAAATCGTATAATAGCTAATATAGTTATTTAAAGTATACGCAACAAGTTTGATGTTCTAAAGTTGATGTCATGTATTTTCCATTGCATGTTACATTTTAATGCATCATAAATGTCACTCATATATAAAAATAAATTAAAAGCTGTTGATTTTAATTAAAACCAACCCCCGGACATGAAAGTGCTCGTACAAGAAGAAATCCTTTTTCCACTATACGTCCAGTAGCAAACCTTGAATTTTATTACTCTGGCAGTAGCAGAAAGATAAGCACTGATGAGCACCCTAAGTAGATCGCAGGAGTGATGAACGTGCTTACTCAGTCGTGTTAGTGTCAGACTCTTCTCGCTCTTAATGTTCGTGCCCACGCTCCATTCTCGTCTGTCAGCGCTCGGCGGAGTAGCGGCTTTAATCACGATGACGTCTGTGGTTTATTCCTGAACTCTCTCTCATTATACCGGAGTCCATGCACTTTCACACCCCAGTTAGTGTCATATTCCAGCGGTGTTGGTGTTGTGTAACGCACTTAAAGAGTCGTGTTCTGGGGCGAGCCACGCTAATGTTATGGCTCATTGCAGGTCTGCTGTGTGTTTATTAAATCGGGAGGTTGCACCAGTTGGCCCGAGCTGATGGTCCTCTGTTGGGTGATGGGGTGTGTTTGTGTATCGTCTGGGCGGGTAAACATGGCGGCTGGGCTTGCAGTCTGTCTGTCTCCTGTCTGCTTACCTTAGCTAAACAGTTTAAAGATCAAGTTTGAAAAGCCTGATGTTATTTATTTGAATGCTTGGCAGCTTAATGTGCTTGAGTTTTAAATACGATCACAAATAAAAAATAAATGTAGCTTTTAGAATAAAACTGTATCAAGTATTCGCATGTTCATGACGCGCTGTCTTTATCTTGATTCCTCTCCAGACGGGATAAGATATCTCAAAGGACCCCAGAATTCCTCTGTCCCTTCATCCCTTTTTTCTGGTATTGAAAAACAGATGTGTTCAGTCATAGCGACTGAATTAAAATCACAAGGTGCATCTGTGAAACACAAATTTCTCCGACCTCATCTGGGAAAACTAGTCCAGTCCAAATAGTACTTAAGACGCACAGTTCAGTGGAATAGGAACCATCTGCCGGCTTCTTGTGGCAGCGTTGGGTCTTCTGGGAAGGCTAGTAATGCCAGGATATGGTGACGACGAGATCGAGATTATCTTTCTGCCTTCTCGTGTAATAAGAGCCGCCTGTCTCCATGCTAAGACCCCTTCACGTTGAGGTTAATGAGAATGACACTGGAATATTAATACAGTTATTATTGCTAAGCCTATGAGACATTTAACTCTGTCAGGAGAGCGGAAGGTACCCAGGTCACTTCTTTGGTGCTCGTCCGGGTCACGAACATCTGTCACCTGTAATACGTGCTGAACATTTAATTTGAAATGAAACAAAGTGTGCTCTTAAAGCTGATATCATTTTATTGATGCTAAATTACCCTCCATTCGGTTTAATGTGCAGAGACCGGTAAGCCATTCGTTGGTTGATTTCCCCAAAGCGTTTAACACACTGTGGTGCTTTTAACAGTAGATTGCTTGTTATTGCTGCCCAAAATAACCATGTTGCCGCAACCAGTGGGTGGGTTTTCTCCAGGACTTCCTGTTTGCCGCTGCGATTATTGCCCAAAGGCATCGTGAGTTTATGGAGAACTCCTATTAAGTGCTGCTAGTGGCATAGAACATTTGCACTTTAGGTTTGAATGTTTTGGTTTGGCAACAAGAAAGATCGTACAACTGGTTCCATTTACAGACAACGCATGCATGTTTTTGTTGGATTGTCTCGCACACAACTATAGTAGCCAGACAATTCCCTCCACATTTTAGAGCGGTAAAGTTGTTTAAACTTTATATCCATTTGCATGCTTTTTGTTGTTAAGTGCTACTTCTGCTAATGAAACGAGAGTATTGTTATTGTTTTGAACATAGTTTAAAACCCAATTAATCCTCAAAAGTGCTAAAGGAATTAATGGACTCGTAAATTGAACCATAATCATTTGGCGTAATTGGAATCACAACCAATCCGTAACATTTTAATGATTCCTTCATTATTCTCTGCACCTTTTCCCATCAAAACCAGTGTCATCCGGACCACAGTGCCTCTGCATCCAAAAGCGTGTTGTAGACCCCCCCGAGACCTCCGCTGCCTCTCCTTTGCTGTTTTTTCTCTGCACGCCTCCAGACGTATCGCAGAACCAGCCGCTGCTTAAAAATTCATGCGCGTGGATTTTGAGGTCATTAAAGAGCAATCACTTGGGTTTCTTTAATGAAATCCAATATTCATGAAAATGGATTTTCTTGCTCTGTTTTCCTTTCCTCGCCATCCTCGGCTGTATCCGAATGCATTTGTTGGGTTTGGTTAAGAATAGCGTAGGTTAATGGCATTCTCGACTCTGGGGCCAATTATTCCAAGAGTTGACAGGAAAAATGGCTAATCACCGGATTCATGCCGCCTCTGGTTAACCACAATGAGAGATGTTACATGTAGAGTTCGGCTGCAGGTTAGTCTGTACCAAACCTATTTCAGGTGCTCTTTGGGACTTTCAGATAAAACTCAGCAGGATTTAAGTTGGCTGTTTTTAATCGAATCTCAACAACACGGAGCGTGTGATAGCTTGAAGGCGTTCTAGGAGTATTTTGAGCTGACTCCTGTTGTGTACCAGTCGCATAAGAAGCGAAGTGTGGTTGCAACGAGCACTTTTGAGGTAGAACTAATAGGTGGATTTGCCAAAGTTTGCAAAGTCCGTGGGATCAAATATTTAATTCCAGACGTGTATTAGAACTTTATGTGCACAAGCAAAACTGTATATTCAACTTTGTTGTCTGCGTTATGGATGAATCATTGTGAAAACTGTGTTAGTCAGACTATATTTTATTGTTTATGTGGGTGGTTCTCAGCCAAAACAATCTTTACTGTCGACCAGATTTTAGACCAATTGGCCAAAGTAAAGAAGAGATTAGTTGAGAATAATACATGCTTCTTAAAGTTTATATCAGCTGGTAAAACTTTATGTGTAAAATAACATTTCTTTATCTCCTATTTAAGCATGCAGCTATAGCCGAGTCTCACGGGATATGTTACGCAAGGTTTTTGTGAACCTTATGTAACTCATCCTGATTAGAATGTAAAAGAGGAAGACGGCAAAAAGTCCTTGAGACGCGAACAGACAAGCGCAGCAGCCCCGTTGTACGAATCATTTGGAATACTTATGATAGCAATAAACAATGCCATCCAACTGGGTGAAAATATTGACAAAAGAGTCTGAAATTCATAGCAGCCATTTCCCCAAAGCCATCTCAATAATTACAGCTCCCCTTTCTGCTATAAAACCTATTTTTTCTCGCCTTCTCCTTTTACTGCCAATAAATGGACTACTAAAAAGCAAATCCATATAGTTAGCTCCCCGCCGCAGGTCTGGGGCGCTTACGGCTGCTTTGTGTTTTGTTCTATGTTTTTCATTTGTCACCATTCCCGGTCCTCATTTTTGCGCTGCTGTATCTTTTATGTCCATTATAAGCACTCTATAGATTTTCTTTACTTGCATATCTTTGTTCAACATTTTCTGCATTGGTCATGGTGAGGCCAAGGGCAGACAGCTCACTGTGATGTTTTTGGAGAGCAAATGGAGAGGTGGACCAAAAGTGCACAGAATTTTGTGTCAGAAGATGTGCGTGCCTGCAAAATGAAGTTTGTGGTCACAGCTAGTTTGCCACAGTAGCTCACGAACAGTAGTGTTAATAATTGGTAAAACCCAAAAATGTTAAAACTTTCAACCATTTAATTATGTTTTAGTGGCAGAAAACACAATTCTTATTTATTGTCAATGAGTGGTGTAAATATACGCTCACGATTTGATCGAACATAGGTTCACAATATTTTTAACAAAACGTAAAAAAAATTACGGAAATTCAAATGACTGCTTTATTTTAAACAACTTGAAATAAATTGAAAAAGTGACAGCATTCAAGGCTATATCAAAAAAAATATGTAAATTAATAGAAAATGAATGGGTCGCTGACAGCACAACTGATAGAAGTTAACAGACATCCTACTGTACGAAAGAAAATCACCATAGATATACTTATCGTATTTCTTTGTATCGCAATACATTGTTGCACAATATATTATTACACCCCTATAATTGACCTCAAATGTGATTTGAATTTAATTAAGCTCTACAGTATCCATGAAAAACAAATATTTGTTCTGTGCGTGTACTGTGTTTTAGTAGATTTTTCAATTCACAAGTGGTTGTGAGGTGTGAGATGAAAGTCAATTTTTAACCTTGTGTTTCGGTGTTGTACAGAACTGGGATAAATAATGCAAATTGCCGCCTCATTGTTTATTGTTTCTACAGTTTACTGCATTATTTGCACTGTTGTTCCCATCAATTTAGTTGTTCTCTTTGAGTTATATGTCATATATCATGTAGCTCTTCTTCGAGCGATGTGATTCTGACTGTCAGAGTGTTTTTTGAGTGTCGAATGCACAGTTTTCAAAACATTGCTCGTGGCAACATCTCTTCATTTATACACAATCTTTTTCTAACAGCAAAATGTAGATCAACTATATGTGTGCACGAGTGGATGTGCCTGAGCCAAGGAGAGCAAGTTTAATTCCGTTGGGATTTTCCACGTTGTCTGATGTCAATGTTCAGTTGGAACGTTTGCCACTCGTATGACACGCAACCAGTTTTGGTCAAGTTACTCTGAAAAAGTAATTAATTACTAGATACTAATTACATATTCAATAGTGTAATTAGATTACTGTACAAATGACTCTCTCCAAAAAGTATTTAATTACTCATTACTAATTACTTTCCATATCCTATATCAACCTTGGCTGAATGATTAAAGGATAGACATGAAAGGCTCTTTTAAATCATTAAAATAACTAATTTAAAACTACATATAGTGGTATTATTATCTGACCAAAGTATTACAAATGTGATTGTAAAGTTAAACGTTGGATTTTGATGTCAATTCCAGTATTGCACACACATATACAGTATTACACAAAGTATTTACAGTATTTATAACTGTAATTAAATTAAAGAAAAAAATCTTTCAACTTTATCCTCTCTGGCGCAGTCAGACCGCAAGCCTCATTGCAATTTTTAAACGCTATCAAGTTAAGTAAAAAAGTGTACTAACATCCTTCATTTACAAATCCAGTTTAGCAAATGTTAGCTAATCCATACGTCCTTGCGTGACATTTGTTGCACTCGTACCGGAGGTTGCTGACACTTGTGCTAAAAAGACATCTGTGCAAGCGACTGTGGGCAATGAAGAGGTCGTTTTAGGACAGTCACCTGTGCTGAGGAGCTGGGAGTCAGATATGACAGTAATGCACACGCAGACGGGCAGCCGCCTCAGGCTTGTCTCTTCATCTCTTATATCTCTTCATCTCTCTCTCTCTCTTTCCCCCTCTCTCTGTTTCTCACTCAGACAGGCAGAATAAAGTCATCACGCCTCCACAGAAACTCAACCAGTGCCCTATTAACAAGTACGTTTTAATTGGCCGCTAGAACTGACAGGCAGTCGACTGCTTTATGATATAGGGAATATTCTATAAATACATTCCAGCAGGACGCGGTTGCCCTCTTCAACACAGAAGAATGATGTCGGGCGGATATTAACTAAGTGATGGGAGCGGAGACTGCATAAATCAACAGTTACTCCATCCAGTGTTTTTTTGTTGATTTTTATTAGACCTTGTCATCGTCTATTTTTAACGGTTTGTGATACACGGCCTACTTTTAAATCGTACCATACCAAAACACGACCAAAAATTAGTTATAAGATCAAAACTCTTGTTGACGGTCACAGTTTAACTTGAGGTTTTGTAATGTTATACATTTCTATGTTCTGTTTAACAGAAAATAAGATATTTTGAAGAATGTAGGACAGCAAACAGTTCTGGAGCACTTTTGACTACTGTTGTCATTTTTTTCTACTATGGTACTTAATTATGTCCCAGAAATGTAAGTTGCTAACATCTTCCAAATATCTTTCTTTGTGTTCAACAGAACAAAGAAGTTTACTGTGTAGGGGTTTGGAACAACTTATTTTTATTTTGGGGTGAACTGTCCCTTTAAATTATTATCATGACATAAGTTGAATATAGTAAAAAACACAGTTTTGTGACTAGCTTGTTGGCACACGTTTGCATTAACTTTGCATTCACTTATTTATTTAAGGTTTTAACAAGATTTCATCACAGCTTTTGGATGAATTAGTTTATCCACAAATATAGTGGATTATTGGATTGAAATGGCCTTAAATATCAAGTTAACTATGCAAAAGCTTTAAGTACAACATGTGTGTAATTTACAAACACTACATTTTATTTCAGAGAAACAAGATTTGTAGTTAAAAGGCAAAATTATTGTTAGTTCCACTTTCCAGTTCACTTACCGTCCGTGACCCCATCAGAATATACCTGCACCCCATTTTCAAGTCGTGACCTACTATTTAAGAGCCGCTGAGCTCTCTGCGTGATCTTTCCCTGCTAAACTGGAGGAAGGAAATTGTATTATAAAAGCTTTTTATATCTTTCTGTGCGAGTGATAAATAATATTGTCAGAATCTGTCAACAGCAAGACTCCCTCTCTTTCTCACACACGCACACACACTCACAGCTTTACTCTAGATTGAAATCTGGAAACCCATTTGCTTTCTTCCTCTTTTCCTCCAGCCGGCGTAACGTCAGGCAGTCGGCACACGTCCTCTCCGGCTCATTTCCACCTTCACCTCCATTGTGCCGCTCCTCCAGCTCTCTCTCTCTCTCTTTATCCTCGTACCGTCTGTTGCCGTGAGGTCTTTGGAGAATTCGGCCAAATTACCTGTCATAGCTGCAGCTACGTGTAAATAAGGCAAGAAAGTGTGTCACGTTTCGTATCCCTCACTCTCCCGTCATCCGTAAGTCCCTCTCATCGCCTCACATCTCACCATTTCCCTGTCCGTCTGTCTTGCCATCCTTTCCTTTGTCCTAAAACGAAGATGTCAGGCTTTGTCACATTTATATCATCCTCTGTAAGGGAACACAGATGTCGGCCCGCTCAACAGCTTCGACTTGAAATTACAGCTAGAGAACGTGTGTTTGTGAGGACAGGCGTGTGTTCCTCGCTTCCCCAGACGGAAGTGTCATTACTGTCTCCGGGATTTTGTCTCCTTGAAATTCTTCAGGGTGAACACAGGCAGACATAAATGAGACACAAACTGTTGGCATACAGTAGGAGTATATAGTATGGGTGACAGGACTGGCCTTTCATCATCATTCTGGTGTAGATCTTGTTTTAGTGTTTTAGGCCTGTGACGATTAAGCGTGCGATTTTTATGCCCAGTTTCTCAATGAATTTTGGTTAAATGCCACCACATCTGAAAGCCAGAGAGCATTCTCGCACAGAAACTCAGAATATGGGACACAGAAGAAGAAAGTTTTACACACGTAGTTCCAGGAAATGCCAATTGTCATATTCTATTGCTGTTCTTCAAACTTTTTCTGGTATTTTCCTGATAATAAAGTATATAAGTTTATAATGATGATGTTTGACAAATCCTGCACATTATATACGGCTCAATCTCGTCGTAATTTTACTTCGATAAAAACACAGAAGTTTTTCAGAATCGTCCTATAATTATCAATGCATCGTCCCCCGCCCTTAATGCTTGTTCTGGTTGTTTCAGAGAGGTGTTTGTTTGGCACAACAGAAGCATGTGTAAGTGTTTAGGATTGTTGACCATTTTGCATTTTATGAATAATTCAGCTAATGTGTCACAGATGTGTGTTTCAGTGTCTTTCAATGTGCCGTTTTCATGAAGGAAATTTGATTTGTAATACATTTAATTTACTGGATGCAATGTAGACATTCTGTGCCTTCTGTCGACTATAAAGCTCAGATAAATAGATTTTGGAAGAATCTGAGGAGCAATTTAGGTGAGTTTGTCTATTTTGCTGGAATAAACTGATGCGTTTCACTGTAAAACGGTGTGTTCAATGAGAAAAATGTAGGCTGAGCCTTGATTTTATCAATGTGAAGTTTATTGGATGAAAGTGAGTTTGACAAATCGAAATAGAGCGAGCTGGTTTGAGGAGAAGACTTGTGAAAGTGAAAAGTCATTCTGATAAAAGATTGCAAACATTTTATTCAATAACTGCACGGATGAATAATGCACAATATGACCACAAATGTACATTACGAAAGTAATTGGGGTCCATTTTGATTATGTGTTGACTTCAAAGGTGAATGAGTTTGGTCCGTTTATTTTTCAAACACCTTGTTATTCATTGTTCAAATAAGGAGTTACAGCGTTACCAAACACAATCTCTTAGTTTCAGTGTTGGGTAAGTTACTCTGAAAATGAATTACTAGTTACTAATTACATATTCAATAGTGTAATTAGATGAACAAATGACTGTCAGAAAAGTATTTAGTTACATATTACTAATTACTTTCTATATCCTACATCAACCTCGATTAGTTAATTGATTCAAGGATAGGCATGCAAACAGCTTATTTAAATAATTCAAATAAATAATATTAAACTACATATAGTAGTATTATTAAATGACCAAACTATTACAAATGTGAAAATTATACATAAAAACATGGATTTTAAAGGTAGACTTTGAATTTGGATGTCAATTCCTATATTGCACACGCATATATTACACAAAGTATTTCGTTAAATTACATCAGAAGAAACTGTAATTAAATTACAGAAAAATAAGTTTAATCCCTTACTTTACTTTTTCAAGGGAAAACTACAGTAACTACTTACTTAGTAACTAGTTACACCCAACACTGTTTAGGTTGTTAAATCAGTTACGTTCCCGTCGCTCAAACAAACAGATCGCAGTTCTGTCTGTCGCCACTTGTGGCGCAAAAAATGACACTCCTTCACCTTTAACTCCGTTTGTTCTCTAAGTGTGAGGTCATGCCCCTAATTCAGGATTTAAGCTCTTTCCTTTCAAGATTTGCTGTAAGTGTGTGTGTATGTCTCGTTCAGCGCAGGTGCTCAGCTAGAGTTCAATTTCCAGGCTGTAAGGTGTAATCACTCCTTGCTCGAGGGTTCCAGGTGCGACGGGCATGATTTGGTAGGAGGGATGCGTAGGAGGGCCCGAGGACCAACAGCCCAATCCAATGAGATTTATTGAGTCCCCCATCCACAATCACAAGCCGACAGAGAGGTGTCATCCTGATAAATGCGGAGGCTTGTTTGGGTTATTTCTGGGGTTTTTAAGAAGCCACAGGGGAGCAAACACTCTGACAACCTTCCTAATTCAAGGACTGCGCTTTGCGCGGAAAAAGTTGACCTACTTCATTCTTCAAAGACCACCGGATCCCTCGGTGTCTGTGCGCAGCGATACGGAGATCTGAGAAAGGTGCGTGTGTTTTGCAGAGAGCTCTCTGGGGCGAAGTCTTTTAGCTCAGATACATGCATTATTTTTGCTATCCACTTTTAGCCCAACTTGACCTGACCAGGCACTATATACCAGGAACTGAGTAAGTCAGATCATTTGAAAAGTAAAAAAATAAATCATGAAACGTTAATTGACCATTAATCTTTTAGGTGTAGTGTATTCTGTCATATTTCTGGAGATCTACACGCAGGGTAGCCTAATCATTTTATGAATCGAATCTGATTCAAGTCACTAGAATGAATCAAAATCCCTCCTATACCAGACATAGCATCTTTTATATTCAGTCTCCGTATAACAGCCAAAGCATTTGATCTGTACATGCAGCCGGTTTAAGAAGCCCTGCCTGCACGTCTGTGCCATTTGGAAGCATATCACTCGGGCTCGATTCGGGGCAAGAGCCGCCCGAGCATCTGTTTTCCTGCGAGAGCCCTGATAAGATGTAATGGATAAGTTAATCGAGGATCAACGATGTACGTAAGCTCAAAGTTTACAGCGTGTTAAAGTTCATGAGCTGTTTATTGACAGGACCCGTAGACACGGGTCACAATAGAGCAGGACGCAAGAATGAAACACAACGCTCATGTTCTTCTTTGATATAGTACATTAGGGCTGTCACGGTTTTGAAATTTGACCGACGACCTGTCTTTGTGACTAAAGTGATTTCTTGCCTGTTTTACGATTATGCTTAATTTTGTGCAAACTGGGCCTACTTTTTTGACTGCACCATTTTTTGAGTATCACAAATTATGATAGTTAATTTATTTCTTTGTAAATTGTCCCTTATAATATAATATTGTTTAGAGATGCACCAATACTAAATGTCTCCACCGATAGCCAATTCTGAAGATTAAATGAGTATTTCTTTACTTTCTGAATTTATTCATTTATATAATGTGTATTATTATTGAACATCATTCTGCTGATGTTTCTTAACATTTTCGATTCCATTTTCGAATAACTTTAGTCAGTTGATTGTTTCCTAAAAAATTGTACAAACACTTTTCAATTCTAGGTGAAAATTTTTTTTGGAAAATAATTTACTGTCCACATATGATATTTACATGCAAAAAACAACAATGACATACATTGTACTGTTCAACTGTTCACATCCACTTGGTTCTTTTTGTTTTCTTACAGTAAATGTTTTTGCAACTTTTGTAATAGCTGTGCGTGAGTCTCTCAGTTGCGTGAAAAGTTGGTTTTTAACATCAGTTAGTCCTTGTGAAGATCTCAAATGGGCAGAAGATGCCAAAAACAAACATACAAACAAAAAAGCTCACAATACCTATTCAAAGATTCATATGAAACATCTTCCAGATATTTGCTGTCTTTCTGAAACCTTGTATATCCATATGTCATTATTTAAATTTTCTGGGCATATATCATTATTATTACACCCCCTTTGTGTTTGTCACTGCATTTTCTAATATCTTACCAATAAAATGTATTCAAAAGTGCTTGTCAACTAAGTATTTAAGTAAGTTTTTTTTGCATTTCCATCAAGGTTTCTGAAAAACAGCGACGATATTCTGGATATGGTATGTGAACATATGAGTGTTATATACAGTCTCCTCAAATCAGAGTGCATAGAAAGTGATCGTGGTTCACCTACGCAACCTTGCCGGCGAGTTACGTGTTTGTTTTGAAAAGTCTGTCACGAAACAGGATGCAGGAGATGGCAAACAACATCAACACTCTCTGGCGGGTTTGATAGGGCGAGTGTATCGGATATTGTCCTGCAGCAGGCACGCTCTCGTCTCACCTCACCCTGAGCTCTCAGATATTCGCTGGCGCTCAGGTGGATGTGCATTAGTCCGACAGCGTCATCGGTCACGCTTATGTCAGAAGACCCGCTGCTCTCCATCCCATGATCCGCAGGGCCGGGCTTTGATGACGCCCAGCATTGCCCATCAATGTTATCCGTATAGCACAGGTTGATGTAAAACCACAATATCCATCTCGCTTTCTGAGTGCAGACTTAACAAAAGCACAGTCCAGTTTATATTACAGTATGTGTTTTATGTTGATGATATGTTTAATATTCACAATACATTTATAGTGATTGTGTTACTGATATTAAGTTGAGGAACACTGTGAGTATTTCCATATTTAATTTTTTTTATTTAGCTTTGTTTTTTTAAAACAATCTGATCTACAAACATGTCAATTCTTTTGAACTGTTTAACTAAACATGTGATCAGTATGTTAAAATTATACATAAAACTCTCCGTGTGGCATTTTGCTGCTCGCTCTCTTAGTGCCGGCCGATGTATTGAACACACATGATTCATTTTGCTCGTCATCTCTTTAAATATATTTGTGCATATAAATGGAAATTAACTTTTTCATTATTGTGTGATCCTTTTTTTAACTAGTTTTACTTTTTCCATCATATTACTTTCTTGATGGAACCTATCAAACCTACTTGACAACAGTGCCTTTCTATTTAAAGTAGTGGTTTCTTAGATTAGGAAATCGTTTATATATAATATATGCGGTGAAGTGTGTGTATTTTTTATGTTATATTTAAATATTTTCAATTTCATGGTATCCCAATAGCAAAATTGTCTCAGTATTATCGTGGTCACATCACATGACCGTATGAAATGATAGGTCTTCTGGCCTTTAACATAGAGTATTTTAAACAATATACTACCTCTTTCAAGGTCCAGCTGGTGTAGGTTTTTTATTTTATAATACAAAAAGTTTAAGTCATTTGAGCTAAACTATACTCTACCTCATGCTTCAAAGCAACAGTTATCATTATAGGATAAAGAAAAGAGGAAAGGGTATGACATGGTTCATTTGTATGCCGTT
The DNA here is from genome assembly GCA_029783895.1 of Triplophysa bombifrons. Taxonomy (NCBI): domain Eukaryota; kingdom Metazoa; phylum Chordata; class Actinopteri; order Cypriniformes; family Nemacheilidae; genus Triplophysa; species Triplophysa bombifrons. The sequence goes on along the minus strand of CM056455.1, from coordinate 3,777,961 downwards.
GCAATTTAAAAAAATTGTTTATTAAACACTCATGGCATTTTTTTCCAAGTCTACATTTTCCTTTGTAAGAACCGCGATAAACACCACACACCAGACCGAGGTATTACCGTACCATGAGATTAAGATATCATTACATCCCTAACATATCATAATAAGGCTAAAATCTCTATGCTTCAGCTGTATTCTTACCTGACGCTCGACAAAGAGCTCAAGGAAAAGACGAGCAGGAATACACCGAAAGGTTTGATTTTAAATGTCATCCTTTGAAAATAATAATCAGCACGCCTCTCTATTCCACTGCAGAACATGAGAAAGCTGTTTTCTTAATGAGCTGGCGGTGAATTCCTGCCATGCAGCTCTTTGGCTATTTCATGGAACAATCTCACATCCATTTATCCAACTCCGCCGCAAATGGCTCTGAGAATTTGTGCGCCACTATGACAGATGAACCATCATCTGCAGAGCCACTGCTATCCGATTGGCTGATGAGTAATAAAGACGGAACATGTCTCGGATCAATAACAAGATGTTTCTCGCAGTTCAATTTTGTGTTAGGGAATCATAATTCTCAATGCATCACACATAGTGTGAGCGTTGGTAGGTTAGGACAGGAAAGTAATAGTGTCAGAAGTAAATGTCTTTTATTGTACAGATTAAACGTAGAACCCGCTGTGTTTTGATACCTGTGCTTTTGTAGATAGACAAAGATTGTTGGTGTTTTTTCTTTTTCAATATTGACATATGAATTGTAAATATATAATAAGTGAAAAATAGCACTAATTACTGGTGGTGCCATTTATTTGAGCAGTAATAAGTCTCACAGTAAAAATAAACACAAATATATGCCATTTAAGGATCATAAATACTGTTATAAATTTAAGTTTCCCACAGGATTACTGTATAAAAGTTATACTAACTTGTGGCAATTCAAATGCACTAATAAATAATTTAGTCCTACGTTAAAATGCATTATTAGTTAAAAAAAAAACTTAAGTATGGCTTACTAGATGCATCGGGCGTATGTCTAAAAATGTACATTTTGTCACTTACTTGATCAAATATGATCGAACCATTTTTCATGCTAAAATGTACGCTTATTTCTATTTACCCTACACAATCAACATCTATATTACCATTAAGCTTAACTATTCTACCGTATAATGTGTGAGTTTCATTAACTTGTCAATGTTCATTTCTATGCTATTTACATATGTACGGGAGTAGGTAGGAGCGTAGATCCTTGTTTACAAATTCCGGTTGAAACGCCCCCTTCAACTCCTGATTGGTCAGATGCCATGATGTCACTATTTGTGACATTGACTGATATCCATTGATTGAGTAGGTGCTCACAGAGAGGCTGTGTTGATTGGTCGATTACGTTACCAAATTATTATTTTTTGCCCGAGAAAGGCTTAAAGATGGATTTTCATAGTCTTACATTTAATATCTTCAATATAAATGATTGTATAAATAATATAATGAAGAATTAATGGAAATCTTTTTGGAAAAAAAATTCTTACAGTTTTGTTTTATTCATGCTCATTGTAGTTTTAATCTCCACATGGCAAAAGAAAATGGTTGAGTGTTGTTATAGAAACACATTTGTTTGTCATTCAGAGGTTGAATTATTGTGTAGTCGAGCCAGCCAGACCTTGGCTGTTGAAATTGTGCTTTACAGTCTGTTGTGCAATAATTCTCAATCCCCCCTTATGTCCTTCAGTTTCTTTCTCATCTCTAGTAGGTCAACTGATTGAATTCCTCTGCTTGTTTCCAGAAAAGATGCTTTCCATCGCCAGGCGCTGAGAGTACAACACTTACACCTCTGCTGATTTCCTAATGCAATATTAATGCAACAAGATCCTGTATAAAGTGGGATTTCTGTCAGATAAATGTTTTGGAGTTGCTAATGTTATAAAAAGCGCACATACTGTAGATTCCAGTAATCCCAGTTCCCTTTCTGTCGGTCTCTCGACGTTGTGTCGAGAACGACAGATGGGGTTCGCCCTTGTGAACCAATCAACTCTGACTACTATAGAAAAGGCCAATGAAATTTGGCGAATGAAATTTGCATGCCGGTCTCCGCCCCCGGATGTCCGGTATAAAAGGAAGCCAGCGTACAGCATTCATTTACCTTTTGTTCTTCAGAGCCTTCGCTCATGACTATGAACAAAACAAATTCAACGAATTCTTCTTCTACATTGCCGGATCTACGACGTAGAGCAGCGTATCGTCCCTACCTGCAGCGACCTTCCCCTGGGCGTCTCGGTGGTTCCAGAGGCGTTAAAGATTTTTTCTAAGAAGGTCCTTTTAAGGACTGAGCATTCTCCAGCGTGGCATGTCCCGCTGTTCTCTTGGGTGCGGTACTCTCATCAAGGAGGGGGATGGACACGATAGCTGTGTCTGGGCGTCCAGCACACTGAGGCAGCTTTCGTTGACACATCTTGCCCGCACTGCGGGGTTCCCATCTTCCTCACCTGACGAGTAAGACGGCCCTCCTGATGGCGCTCGCTTCCTTCAAGAGGGTAGGGGACCTCCAAGCATTCTCCGTGTCCCCGGATTGCCTTGAATTCGGCCCTGGAAACTCTCACGTTATCTTGAGACCCAGGCTCGGATGCGTGCCCAAAAGTTCCCACTACTCCCTTGACCAAGTGGTGAACTTGCAGGCGCTCCTCATCGGGGAGGAAGACCCAACCCCATCCGTGTTGTGTCCACTACGCCATCCACTGGGTCGTGGATGCCGTTAAGACAGCATACCGACTCAGAATCTCCCATGCCCATTGGCAGTGAGGGCTTACTTCACACGGGGTATAGCCACCTCCTGGGCACTGGCCAGAAGCGCCTCTCTAGCAGACATCTGTAGAGCTGGGGGTTGGGCTACGCCCAAACACCTTCGCAAGGGTTAACAACCTTAGCGTAAACCCTGTGTTAGCCCACGTCCTGCGTGGCAACATGTAGGACTGGCATCTGGGGGGTGTATGTCTGCGAAATCACCTTTCCACCCTCCAGTAGGTTGGGTCAGTGTTCTATCTATCTCTCTTCTTACCCAAACACATGGCTAAGAACAGGTATCTCACCAACCTTCCTTCTTACCCAAACACTGGTTAAGAACAGGCACTCAATCCATCACTAAGCAAGCACCCCCTGGGCGTTGGCTGGGCAGAGCAGCCTTCCTCCTTAGACCAGGACACCATATGAACTATTGCAGATAGCACTAACCGGACCTAGTGCTACCGGACGTTTGTAACACCCCCCGTGGGCTGTTCCGTCTGATGTATCCTCATGAGAATGGTACCCACTCCTGGTAACCCATGAGCTTCCCCAGGTGGGCTCCACCTCACGGTTAACTACTCTGCCCGCATGTTCCATGCGATCTCCTCCAAGGATGAGACCATACCTATGTCCACCGTTTTCCTGCTCACGGGTAGGAAGTGGCCTCTGCTGCAGCTTCCTAATTAAGGAAGTTGCGCTTACCCGGTGTAAACCCGAGCCGGACGGCCTCTCGCCAGTAGAGAGCTAAGGCCTCCGTCCGTAAAGGTTACCGGTCAGGGCTGTACCCATCTTTCTCCAAGAAAGCACTGGAACCCCCCGACCACCACACTGGAAGGTTACAGTTTCACGAAAGCTTCAAGATGACATGCCCAGGCCTGTTACCGTCGCTTCGCTGAGATTGTGACGCGATACAGCGTTGTGGCGTTTTCCATAGGTAACCCCATCTGTCGTTCTCGACACAACGACGAGAGACCGACAGAAAGGGAACGTCTTGGTTACGTATGTAACCTCAGTTCCCTGATGGAGGGAACGAGACGTTGTGTCCCTTATGCCACAAACACGTATCGTATTCTGCTGCAGTCGTGAGAGGCTCTCAGGCTCTTCAGAACAAGAGGTAAGTGAATGATGCACACCGGCTTCATTTTATACCGGACATCCGGTGGCGGAGACCGGCATGCAAATTTCATTCGCCAAATTTCATTGGCCTTTTCTATAGTAGTCAGAGTTGATTGGTTCTCAAGGGCGCACCCCATCTGTCGTTCTCGACACAACCTCTCGTTCCCTCCATCAGGGAACTGAGGTTACATACGTAACCAAGACTTTTGGTGTCTTAAGATATCTTCATGAATCATTACTAAACCTCAAAAGTGATTGATTTAGATTGTTCTACATGTGCAGCAACTTTGTGTGTCCATGTAGCACATTATTAAAATTATAATTTAAATAGAATTTGATAAATACTGAAAAGTATTGATAGTATTTAATGAAAGAGAGTTTACTTTGCTTCACATTGAACTGTTTGCCCTGTGAGAGATTAGATTTCTTAAAAGCCAGTATAATTATATTATTATATTAAGCAATCATTTGTGTGTCTGTTTATCTTTGCTAAAGTTTTAATATTCCTTGTGCACTAAATATCTGTTCAAACGTGACAGTACTAACTGCAGCTTTAAGTCAACGGCCTAAAGTCTGTCTCTCGTAATCCCCACATGACTTCTTAATCCGTCTTGCTCTGTTTTAGCATGAAGTGCTACATCACTTCATTCGTCACGCTTAATTAAATCCGTCTCACCAGTAATACACCATCTCATTCATTCTCAAAACCAACAACACTTTAAAACAGCGGGGCACGCTCTATTACACGCGCCGTCCGCAGCTGAGAGCGAGGGGCTGCGTGCCGCCCGGACCACGTTCGCTGGATACAGTCTTGTTTTTAATGAAAAGACACGTGTCGCACATCGGCAGTAATCCTTCCACGCCCATGTTGGTTCTCCCTGTGGGACGCTGCACGTTGTGTGCCCATCTCAGACTGCATGTGGAGCTAGAGAAAAGCACAGAATGACTTCTGTCTCTAAAAAGCCTCCTCACGTATTATTAGTATGGAGTGAGGGGGTGAGCTGCGGAGAGGAGGGGATCACTCCAGTAAGAACTACAGACATGGTTTTAAGAAGTGAGAAAAACAGAGATGGAGCAGACCCCCTAACAGGGAAGAAAAAGTTCAGCGAATGTTATTGGAAGTTTGTGTGAATGTTGTTTTATGGATAATGTACCTGTGGTGCAGCACTGGCCGTTTAAAATGGTTTCGAAATGTAATGATCTTTAATGACCATTTTTATCTTCAAATATTGTGGCTGTCAGTGGAAACCTTGTATCTCCATATTCCACAATTTTTTTGGTAAATCATTACTACTGCGCTAATTTAGTTGAGCAAGGAACATTTAGAAATGTATACATATGCAATAGGAACGGAGAAGGATGTCTTTGTGTCGTGTCGAGTCTTCAACATCACTGTCATGAATAGCCTATGTGTACTTTAGCACCAAAGTCTGTTTGCGGAAAAGGTGCAACTCTGCGTTCATGCCACGTTTCTGGATGCTTATTTACATCATAATTGGTAAACAGTCCTGTCCATTTGAACGGTGGAAGGCGGATATTTCTAAAATCCCTTGCAAAAATTGCAATTAAATAGCATATTTTAATTGTATAGTTACAATGTAACTTTGTGTCATTTTACAAAGCGTCTGACAAATGCATGAATGTAAATGTATCGAATGGCAAAAACCTGAGCGCTTGTGTTGATGATGTCATTTCCTGTCACTTACTGCTCAAGTAATTGGCTCAAATGTATCTGTCTGACCTTTTATGTGATTTTCTTCAGTTGCACTGTAGCTCTCCGGGTTTATAACAGCTCTTTAGCTTCAGTACGTGTTGCACAAGGCAGAGAAATCTAAAAGTTTTATCCTTTCGCAGACAGAATGTAATGTTTTTAGAGGAAGATGTTGCTACAGCACCCATTTGTCAGGTAGGCGCTATTTAGATTCAAGCAATACGTAAAATGTCACCGAACGCTGCAGTGAAATGCATAAAAAGTACAAAACGGAAGCTGGATGTTTAATAGCAGTTGCAAAGGCAAAACAGAAAGCGAGAGAATGCAGAGATTGTTGAGAGATGACTGGCTTGACTCATACATTAATGCTGACCTGTATTGATTGAGCGGGGGCAGATACGCCAGAGAGAGAGAAAGAGAGAGAGAGAACGGAGATGGAGAACGCGTGGGTTTGGAAATGAGCAGATGTTGACAGCGCTGTTAAACATATGAGTCACCAACCTTCCCTCCCCTGTCATTAGCATGAACGTTTGGAACAAGACGCAGCCCTCCGTCAAAATAAAACGATCACTTAATTTGAGCGAGAACACTCGAAATAGACGAAAAAATCGTTTTTTATTAGCTTTCTTATTCTTTTAGACTCTCTAGTGCCATCAACAGCTTAAATGTTATACATTCTAGCATCTTAATTTTGCACTTTTTTTGTCTGAGAATCAAGTAGTTTCTATTTAACCATACTAGATTTTCTTCCGTTTTGAAGTCATTACTCAAATTTTAATTTCTAACATGATGATGACTGAAATGGATTTCATTGAATCTAGGTTTTGTTATTTTGCACACAAATCTGAAATTTGGCTTCATAAACATTGATTTCCATCTTTGACATGGCCTTCGTCAGTATTAAAGTAATCAAGGTTATGTTTTCACAGAATGTTTTTTACATTATGTGGATGAGTTTATGTAGAAAACAGCGAATCAGGAAAAAATGACTTCAGCTGACAGGTCAAATTTGGGTCACATCTTTCGACCGTGCGGGTAAAAAAGTTATTAAAGTCTTTTTCCGATTCTGATACACACGGCTTAACATTCAATGCATTTTGTGACTTGGTTATTATGATGATAATGTTAAATGCTGCTGTTTAGACTTCTGTCTGTGTTCGTTGTATTCAGTTTTTAGGTGAAGGTGTCCAACAACAGAATAAAAGCATGAACAATTCCATTCTTGATGTAAAAAGATATCAAAGTACTATTTCCTCACAGTTTGGACCTGGTCATCGATCAACAAATGATTGTTATAGAAAAACTAATTTGGCAATTCATTGGCCTTAAAGAATGATGATGTGGTAAAAAGTCTTCTTTCTGAAGCTTTCTATTGGATAATGAGTCGTCCGTCTAGCGCGAGACGTGCAGGTGCAGCAGTTTGTTTCTTGACAGGGCTGAAGAATGAATCAGAGCCCACGCCCCTGTCAGATGAATCTTACATGAGAAATGACTCGCACGTCTCACAGCTTTGGTTCACCAGCTCCGGTCAATACTTCCCGTGTTTGTGTGGAGTGTATGGATAGAGTGGTTTTCAAAGATTCCCGCTTTTAAAATAAGTCTGTACAGAGTCTGAAAAGACCAAACATGCAGATTTGTAGAGAATCTGAGTAATGTAACGGCCGAAGTATAGACTGATATTAATCTTTTAATTTGATCATACCGTGACTTTGAAAGCTACATTAATTCGTACAGTAATAAAATATTATTCTCTTGTTTCGTTAACAATAATTACAGCATGCCTAATGTATTCATGGCCTCTGACACGCACATTAACACTGCACGCTGTGTTTTGACGTCTCTGTGATGCTTTGAATAAAAGATGGCCTATTATCAGGTCTGGCGGGATTCTGTGCCTTTTAAAGCTTGCACTGCAATGATTATGGTAAACAATATCTTGTCATTCTATAGAAAAGAGTCAGATGCGGTAAAATGTGTTACAAGGAGCTGAAATGACTTGAAGCTGTGGTGGGTGGTATGAGCAGGAATCTGTCAGGATGTAAGCAATTTATTCATAACAATACAATATTACAAAATATAGCTGCTGCAAATCAACTCAAAGGTAGTTTTGCATAAGTGCAATGCAAAAACAGCTTTATGAATCTCACGTTTTTGAATGTGTAATTCTTGTGGCTTTTCTGTAAATAATTACACTTGAGTTTAAAGCAGTGTTTTTTTTAAGAAATAATCTTGATAGCTATGCAAATTTGTGACATGTCACTTGACAAAAATATATCTCCGTCCTAAAATTCTTTTAATCTAAGGGTGCATATTTCAATGTTTGCCATTTCTTTTGTAGCCAAAAATCTAATTGTGTCAACATGTTTTTTTCATTAGAAAACATTAGAAAACATATTTTTGAAATGGATTACTTAAAGCCAGAGTTTGTAAAATCCGCCTCTAGAGGGCGCACATTCAAAACAATTACAACGGCGTAGCTTCATGGCGCTGTGAAAGAGCGTGGAATGATGGGATCTGTTGTCTTCCACCACTGATGGCAATCAATCAGACGTGAACAATCAATCATGTTAATCATGTTTCTACGTCAGTACAGGGGGTCACAAACGGATAACGTGAATGTGACGCCAATGACAGGCATCTACCAGGCCTTTTCTTGTCACTGTTTAAAATAGCGATTTTCTCACGATTTACAAGTAGTTTTAAAAAATTGCGATATAGCAAGTCCTCAACTGAAAATAAGATATAACACTGGCCTAGTGGTTTTTTTAGATATTTTATAAATAAAGCTTTACAGGTTGACACTTTAATGCCGTGTTCACACCAATTGTGAAGCATCACATTCCGTGCTCCTTAATACTTGCAGGATTAGTTTGTCAAATTTGTTCGCATTAAGCGACATAGGTGTCAATGGGTTGAAATTTCTCATTCGAGTTGAAAACTTTCAACTTGGGCGGAAGACATGATCAAGCCATATCCGCATCATTCTCACAACATAGTTTGCGTTTGCCCGGTGCGAGTTCGCGTCTATTTGTATCTTTGCACTCACTTTGTATGTCATTTAAGTGTGCAAATCGCTTAATTCACGTTCAGTGTGAACGCAGCATAATAAACTGGATGATAAAATGCCAAGTGTAGGATACAGCAAATTCTAGTTAAAGGGTGACTACTGTGAAGATGCTAAAATAAAACAAAGAGGGTTTTTTAGCTGCTTTCAGTCACAACATAATCCCAAAGTTACAAATGTGTTATTCCAAATTTTTCAAAAGTGTTGTGAAAATATAAATACAGAATGAGTGATTGTAAACCTTTGACTGGTAGTTTGTACCAAAGTACAACACCAAACACAACAATATCAAAACAAAACAAGTTTATAGCATAATATAAACACCCAGAATAATCATAAATGAACATGCAAGAGGAAACCTGAGAGACTTTGTGTTGAATTTCTGCAGAAAACTGGGTGTGAAGCAGCTTCTTACACTAAACTGTTAAACTCAAGCAAACAGTATTCAGTGGTGTCTGATTCATTCACAACTGATTCATTTTCTAAACACAATGTGCATTACCTGGAGCGAAGCTAGGTTATCTTTTTATACATCATTCTGCATTAGAGAGACTATAAAAACACAGGTGGCCTTAAGACATCTCCTTAGCAACTCACGCAATGAAAAGCAAGCTATCGATTGAAGAGCTGACAATGCCAAGGCGAGGACACAGCGCCCAAGCTAATCACAGAGTGTCCGTGTTCAGTCCTTGGCCCGGCCTTGCCAAACCTCCCGGTGGAGCGTCCCTCAAATGTCTGCTATCTGATCGCTTAAATTGATTCGCCCAAGGAGAGCGTGACATTCACACCACATTGTGTTGTCGTCCTCCTCCACTTGAGATGCTAAAGGTGTGCCGACAAAGCCCGGGACCCTGGAGTCAATCGGTCCCGCTATCCGGCCCGGACTTTCCTGCCCGTCTGAGGCAGCGGAGCAGTAAGGTTTCCCATCTCGAGGGATTTCTGATCCGGGAACATCTGAAGGCAAGATCAGGCCACAGCTGTAGACTAATGCTCTCGGATACAGTCCAAAGCACCAGTCAATACGTAGATCTTTAGCCAATCTGTTGTTATTTGTCTCGCAGGGAACTGGAGGAATGGAGAATGGCAGGCAGTCGAATTTTATATCCACTCTTCCTTAACTCTGCGAGTCAGCGGCAGATTTGTGATTTATAGGGATTTTCATTATTAAACTCGCAATTTTTTGTTTGGATGTCACATTCTCGGCATCCATGAGTAAATTCCTACTTCTCTAAGGGGTGTTGTGATGGTCTTGAGGTTTTGAATTCAGGTTTTGAATGGTCTTGATGGTCTTGAAATTTTGAATTCAGAACATCCGAAGTTTCTTGAAGTGTTACTGATGTTTTCTCTGAGCGGCGTACTGTCTGGCCTAAAGTTCAAGGCTGATAATTGCAAAGCTGCCGGTGTTAATGAAATCTTTCCATTGTATGTGTACTTGAATATTTTAATTAATAGAATCACAGATTTTTTGTGACCAATGACCATTTTGCTGAACACTGCGAAATTTATCAGAGACCTTCCAAATCTGTTCAATCTGTTACTTATCCGTGGACTTTTTCTTCTATTAATCTTTTCTTTACAGTTAATGAAAGCAATTTTTTTAATACAGCTGGTGAATAAGTCTCTGTCTCTCTAGTATGGATTTGTTGATAGCATTTACCAATGAAATGTTAATTGGTTCCCAGGAAAATCGCTAGTTTAAAAAAAATAAAAAAAAATAAACACTCACAGTATATAAATCACTCTATCAACTGAATTATATATACAGTACACTGTGCGAGTTAATTTGACCTTTTTTAACACTGCTGATTTTGCAGTGTTCTATTAAAATCAGCTAGCTTTTTTTAGTACCTTAGAAAGACCAAGATTTATTTTTGTTGAATCATCTTGATATGTGATGTGACTTTTATATATACTTACAATACATCTGAAAAGAGTGCTCTTAAATGATACGTCAACGCCATCTCAGAGGAATTCATAACTATTTTACGAGGTAGCAAATTCATTTGATTTCAAGCGATCTTATTTTTACGGTTAAATATAATTAGATTTTGTGCCAGTGATGTTAGGGTGTACCGGAGGGGCTCCAGTAATGCTTTATTCTAATAATCGTATATTTTGTACGGTTAACATTGTACAAATTCATACGGATTATCCACCTTGTAAATAGTTACACTCCTGTTTGATCAGGTTCATGTTAACACATGGACAACATTTATTTTGTTGTCATGTCTTTGCTGGGAGTTGGCAGTCTGAGAGTAGCTAATTGAGAGTTTTAAAAGCATTTATTTATTTTATTTATTTTTAAGTGTATGTAACGGGTATTTAACCCGTCCTGTAGGGGAAAATGTATAAGTGCTGCCACGGAAGACTGAATAACGAAAAGATCTTAGTCCCCGCTTTCAGTGCTTTTAATCTCGTTACACTCTAAATGTGTGTATGTTTTGTTCTACTCTACTGAGATATACAGACCGATGAGGGTAGGCTTCAGCTTAAGTAATGTCACTGACTTCCTGAAGTAAAAGCAGAATGTGTGAGGCAGTCTAATACACCCCTCCCTCCCCTGGTCTAATAAAGTAGCCGAGACGCCCCTACTCCCTGACAGCCTAAACAAAAAAAAGCTACAATGAAGTAAGTATGCAAATGAAACAATATTTATTCTCCCTGTCTTTCCTTCTGTCGTGAACTCAAGTGTTAATTTCAGGGTTAATAATCACAAAATAAGACAAAGTAGAAGGTATGGTCTATTTGTTTTCTTTTACACTCACTCCAACTTAAATGTAAGAGCTCTAACCTTTTTACTTGTACAGACTGAGATAAACTCAATGAAATAAAAATGAAATATGAAATTATTTCAAAATGAAATAAGGAAAAACACTTTTGTTAACACCACTTATGATGAGTTTTCAGTTTTCAAATGGTCAACTACAAATAATCCGGAAATCACATAAAAAAACAACAACAACGATATACACAATGAAATGTCACATCTGGAAGAGCACTCACGTGTAATGTCCCTTTATGTACTCACTCACTTCACTTCAGTTTCTGTGATTCAACTGAACTCTCACAGTTCAACGTCCCTCGAACCAAAAATAGCAATAGATTGAAAACCTCAGATGAGTTGTCCTGACGTAGCGTGCGTTGAAATTATCTCGACGTTTCGCAGCAATATCAGTCAAGCTCCATGAAAATGTCCCGAAACAAAATGAGTGAATCAACAGTGAGTCAGAACAGAATGAATCAAACTGAGGTGAATCAAAAATGAAATGAACCAACAGGGATGTATTAAACTGGTATACACCACTTGAGATATCAAGCCGAGATGTCGTTGGATGGCAGGGTAACACAAAATAGTCTTAAACTCAAATCTTCAAAAATAATTATGTTCCGCTCCAACTGCAAGATGAAATTCGTACCACACGTGCGATGACACTCAAATGCGCGTGACTAGTCGTCTGGAAACACTAGTTCGTTCGAATGCTCCTCAATCAAGGTAGAAGTCCAAACTTTAAACAAAATGTGAAAATCTATACAATCGTCACGACTCAAACTAAACGTGTACTGTAAATGCACTCACAGTTATCGTAGCCTTCACAAAATATGACTGCGTCACTCCAGCAGTCTAACGCAATGCGACCCACGGATCTAACTCACAAAAAAAACTACGAAACGCGGAACTTGGTTCCCCAAAGAAAAAAATGCACTTAACGTCGTCCTTTATTCGATCAAGCCCCGATTAACTTTATTTGAAGTTACTTTATCCGACGAGCTTCTCAACACGACACTCACTTTGTTTCCGTCCGTCACTCTCTTACCGCGCTCTTCTTCTCTTCCACGCAACTACTCAACGCCCAAAACCAATCCGCCCGTCAAAATAAAAGTTCCCCAAAGAATGAATTTTTTAGATAATATATATATACACACATATATACATATATATATATATATATATATATATATATATATACACATATACCCGCTACATTCCCCCCTGCTAAAACCCTGCCACGCCATCGACATCTCCAGAGCTCATCTCTGCAACACAAAAAAACATATTAGAAAGACATCACATTGTACATGACTTTTTTTTCCAATACCCTTAAAGTTACAGAACTTTCTTGACTCTTATTTCAGAATGTAATCATCCATATACCTTTCAGGCAATCTACCCTGGTTTTCTCTCTTTGAACGTCTAAGATCAGGTACCCCACTAGTGTCAGCAACTGAAATCTCAGAGTCTTCTGATTCCTCATCTTGACCTGTGTCTACTCCCTCACTCCCGGCTACATCACCCTCTACACATACCGCTCCACCCTCGACTTCCCCCGGTAAGCATGTGTTTGGTAAGTATGTAGTATATGGAATGTAAACAATGTCTTGTGAGCCTGAGTCTGACAATTCTTTTTCTCTTCTCTCATGTGTACCCTGCCTTGTGGGTGAGGAGAAAGTACAATGTCTCAACTGATCTCTGTGAACGACCTTCGTGGAACCTCCCTGCTCAGGCCGTACAGTAAAAACTGGTAAACCTGGGTGATTTTGCTGCACTACCAAATAGGGTACAGACTCCCACTTATCTTGGATTTTGTTTCGTCCCCTAAACTTGTGGTTGCGCAACAATACTCTGTCACCAGGTCTAATGAGCGCACCTGAAGCCCTGCGGTCATAGACCCTCTTCCTTCTCCTGGATGCTTCTTGAGCAGTTATCTTTGCCGTCTCCACTGCAGTCCTCAGGCGTTCATGGTGATTCTTTACCCACTCATCTAGATCATCAGCCTCATCATCAGTTAGGTCTTTCCCTCCTAGGACATCCATGGGCAGCCTTGCGTCCCGTCCAAACATTAAATAAAATGGGGAGTAACCAGTTGATGAATGAACATGGCTATTGTAGGCCATCACAAGTTCAGGCAGGTATGTTTTCCAATCCTTCTTCTTTTCCGCAGGTAATGTTCGCAGCATGTCATGCATCGTTCGATTGAACCTTTCGCACTGCGCGTTCCCTTGCGGATGATAAGGACTGGTGCGACTCTTGCTGATGCCATACAGTTTACAGAGCTCCTTTATAACGCTTGCCTCGAAGCATCTGCCTTGATCCGAGTGCAATCGAGCAGGACACCCATAGCAGACAAACCAGTGTCGTACGAGAGCCTTGGCGGTGGTAATTGCTGTCTGATTTTTCGTGGGGACTGCCACAGTAAATCTTGTAAACATGTCTGTAAGGACTAGGACATTCTCGTAACCCCCTGCTGATCTCTCCAGCACAGTGTAATCCATGGCAAGCACTTCTAGAGGTGCGGTTACGTTGGTGCAGGTCATAGGAGCACGAATCCTGGGGAATACATCCTTAGCTAAGGTACATCTGCGACACTGGGTTACCCACGTTTGTACTTCATTTGCCATTGAAGGCCAATAATAACTCTGTCGCATTTGCTCTAACGTACTCCTGCTACCAAAATGTCCTCCATGTTCATGAACTCCCTTATACACTTTCTCCTGTAGAGACTCAGGCACTACCAACTGCCAAATTTCTTCTCCGTCTCTTGGATCCGTAATCACTCTGAACAGCACGTCATGTCTTAATTTCAAACGCTCCAACTGTCTAGCCATTTTTCTCTGTTTCGTTTCCATGTCCCGGAAAGTACGTGTCATTATCCTCCGGTTTTCAAGTACAGCGTTGTACACAGGTGCTATACAAGGATCCTTCCTCTGTTGCTCTTTGATGGATGACCAGCTATAACCATCAACACCCTTCCTTATGGCTGCTTGTGTGGCAACTCGAACAATAGACCTGTCAACTTCATCCTTTCCTGGCCACAGGCATGCCCGTACCTCATCTGATGTCAACCGAATGAAGTCTTTTCCATTGTCATTCTCCTCGGGTTCCAAGCCCCAGGGAATCCTAGAAAGAACGTCAGCATTGATGTTCTGTCTGCCGGGCTTGTAACACACCTCAAAGTTGAACTCTGCTAACTGTGCAGACCAACGCTGTTCCACTGCTCCGAGGTTGGCTGTCTCCAGGTAGCGAAGAGGGTTGTGGTCAGTTATAACCTGAAATTTAGCAAAAATCAGGTATTCCTTAAATTTCTCCGTTACTGCCCACTTAAGGGCAAGTAACTCCAACTTGAAGGCACTGTAATACTTGTCATTTCTTTCAGATCCCTTTAGACCTCTGCTTGCGTAAGCAATGACACGTTCAATGCCCCCCTGTTTTTGACTGAGTACTGCTCCAAGTCCGTTAAGGCTTCCATCCGTCGTGAGTATGAACGGACACTGGAAATTTGGGTAAGCCAGAATCGGAGGTGACATGAGACAACTCTTTAGCTTTCTGAATGCCGACTGACACTCATCACTCCAGACAAATGGTTCTGCTGACTTGCCTTTATTACCTTTTCCCACCAGGGCGTGTAGGGGCTTTGCCAGCTGTGCAAATCTTGGGACAAACCGACGATAGTAACTCATAAATCCCAGCAGCTGTCTGACCCCTCTAACATTCTTCGGCGAAGGCCATTCATCCAAGCACTGAACCTTGTCCTTGTCCACCTGAACACCCCTCGACGAAATTATGTGTCCCAAGAACCGGACCTCTGGTCTCAGGAGGAAACATTTACTTGGTTTCAGCTTCAGTCCGTGCTGACGCAACCTTGAGAACACCAGCTCCAACTTTTCACAATGGCTCTTGAAATCCACAGAGAACACGATGATATCGTCAAGATAGATCAAGAGAACGTCAAAAGCCAGATCACCTAAAGCTGCACCCATTAATCGCTGAAAGGTGGCCGGAGCATTGCATAAACCAAACGGCATCCGTGTCCACTCAAACAACCCGAACGGAGTTGTGACAGCAGTCTTCTCCCGGTCTGATTCATTTACCGCCACTTGGAAATAACCTGCCGTGAGATCCAGTGTGGAAAACAACTGTGCATTTCCCAAAGCATCCAAGGATTCCTCCACACGTGGAAGGGGGTAGGCGTCCTTGAATGTGACTTGGTTGAGTTTCCTGTAGTCGCAGCAGAAACGAACACCTCCGTCTTTCTTTATCACAATGACTGCAGGTGAGGCCCACGGACTGCGACTTTCGTTTAGTACACCCTGACTGACAAGCTCCTGCACATGTCTCTTAAATTCTTGAAAAACATGTGGTGGGACTCGTCGATGGCGTTGTTTTATTGGCTGTGCATCTCCAGTAGGTATACTATGCGTCACTGTTGTTGTGTATCCATAGTCTGTGTCACTCTTGGAGAAAACATCCCTGTAACGTGTCAGCAGAGCATTTAGCTCTTCCCGTTGCACCTCAGACAGTCCGTCCTGATTCATCTGAACTGGAATTGACAATTGTTCGGGCTGGCTCTCACTCTTAATGCTGCACTGTACGTGTCGTTTAACACGCAACTCATCATCATCTTCTTCGAATTCCACCATCTGCTTTGGAACCACTTTTTGAGGCTTAGACACAACTGCAATCCTCGATCTCGGCATCAACCTGATGGTTTTTTGACAGAGATTTAACACTCGCACCGGAACTTTCCCTTTTTCTGGGCTTGCAAGCACATTGGCTACCAACAATCCTTTTGGGAGGGTAATCGAACCTGTGCACTCCACCAACACTTGATGCTTCACTTGATGGGGTATACTGCAGTGGCCCTCCACAATCTTCTCACTCAAGGGTGGGATTATCACAACTTGCTTCCCAGACACCTTAACAAATCCTATCCTTCCCTCTGGGCCCAAGAGTTCTTCATCTTTTTTCACTTTTGCTATCACTCGTCTGACATTAGCATCTGCACGTTGGCTCACTTTGCTCTCCTTATCCAAATCCTTTCCAGACAGCACAAAGTTTTTCAATTCACTAAGCACATTCATCCCCACAATACCAGCCAATCCTTTCATCTCCTTCACATCAGGGTTCGAGTCTGTTATCACGAAAACACACTTCCCTGGAAGTAGCCTTCCCATGCACTCTATGTCTGCCTGTAGACATCCAAGGACAGGAATGTCTAGTCCGTTTGCAGCAGTGAGGCGCACCCAGTTAGCAGACGCAAGCTGCATCTCTTGTGCTCCGAAATGATGTTTGAAGTGAGACTCTGAGATGGTGGTAACTTCTGAACCGGTGTCTAACAAGCATTTGGTGGGCACCCCTGCTATTTTCACATCCACTGTCAAACAGTCTCCAAAAGCACTATCCCTTAGTGTTTTTGGTGCTATACCTGCATTCCAATCAGCTGTATGGCTCCGGATTACGGAAGGCCCACTGGTGCTTGCATGGTCCCCTGACGAAGCTCCTCTTAACACCTCAGCTACTTCCGCCATTTGAGATGACGCGGTGCCCCGGGTACCCAGCTCCTTAAACTGCCTACAACGACGACTGGTGTGACCTGGTTGACCACATGTGTAGCAGATATATTGCCCTTCACTGTTTCTCAGAGGCTGCCTCCTCATAACATCAGGCTGGGGATCAGCTCTCCCTTGACTATGAACAATCCTGTACAATTCTTCCTGCCGTGCAGCTATCTTCTCTATTGCCTCATGCAACTTTTCTAATGTCAGTGAGGATGGAATGTCACCAGTTGCAACTGTAGTGTGAACTGCTACTCTCGCATGCACAGGGGTCTTCAAGTTACCCTCAGGTCGTGCTTCCTCTTCCTCAGACCATGTGATGGCTTCCTGCATCAGCTGTGCAAAAGTCAAATGCTGCTCTTCCTTGACCCTCCGTTTCATCTCTCTTCTTAGGAAATCATCCCTCAGTCCAAGGACTAACTGCTCTTTCAAAACACTCTCTTCATCTGGAACTCGTTTGGGCTCTCTGCGTTTCACCTTGTGGAGCTTTTCTCGTAAATCGTAAGCATAGGCGCGTATGGTCTCACCAACTGCTTGTTTCCGATCATAAAAGTCTTTCAACCTTGTGCCAATAGGTACTTTGTCTCCATAGGTTTCCTGGAGTAGCTGGAAAATGGACTCCACACTGCTATCCACTTCTTCCATCATGAATCTTACAGTATCTTTAGCCTCTCCCTTTAAGTGCTGCTTTGTCAGTTCCACCTGATCTCCTTCTGGCACCTTCATGACTCGAAAGGCTGATTTCATAGAAACAATCCACTCTTCCACACTTCCTTCTCCCGGTTTTGTAGTTCCAGTGAAATCGGTAAGTTTGTGGTCTCTTGGGATATAGATTGTTGCTGGGGTTGCACGAGTGGATGCTTGCTGCTCCATTACTGCTCTGGCCAATGACAGGGCTTCTCGCTGCTCCGTTCTGGCATGATCCAACGCCCCAGCTTGTTCCGCTAATCTCTTCTGCATTTCCACAAACTCCTTCTTCAGTTCTTCCAGTTCTGCCATTTTTCTTCTTGCTCACAGACCTGGGACAGAATGCTACAACAACAAAGATAGGCTAAGTATGTATCCTGTTCGTGACGCCAATTATGTAACGGGTATTTAACCCGTCCTGTAGGGGAAAATGTATAAGTGCTGCCACGGAAGACTGAATAACGAAAAGATCTTAGTCCCCGCTTTCAGTGCTTTTAATCTCGTTACACTCTAAATGTGTGTATGTTTTGTTCTACTCTACTGAGATATACAGACCGATGAGGGTAGGCTTCAGCTTAAGTAATGTCACTGACTTCCTGAAGTAAAAGCAGAATGTGTGAGGCAGTCTAATACACCCCTCCCTCCCCTGGTCTAATAAAGTAGCCGAGACGCCCCTACTCCCTGACAGCCTAAACAAAAAAAAGCTACAATGAAGTAAGTATGCAAATGAAACAATATTTATTCTCCCTGTCTTTCCTTCTGTCGTGAACTCAAGTGTTAATTTCAGGGTTAATAATCACAAAATAAGACAAAGTAGAAGGTATGGTCTATTTGTTTTCTTTTACACTCACTCCAACTTAAATGTAAGAGCTCTAACCTTTTTACTTGTACAGACTGAGATAAACTCAATGAAATAAAAATGAAATATGAAATTATTTCAAAATGAAATAAGGAAAAACACTTTTGTTAACACCACTTATGATGAGTTTTCAGTTTTCAAATGGTCAACTACAAATAATCCGGAAATCACATAAAAAAACAACAACAACGATATACACAATGAAATGTCACATCTGGAAGAGCACTCACGTGTAATGTCCCTTTATGTACTCACTCACTTCACTTCAGTTTCTGTGATTCAACTGAACTCTCACAGTTCAACGTCCCTCGAACCAAAAATAGCAATAGATTGAAAACCTCAGATGAGTTGTCCTGACGTAGCGTGCGTTGAAATTATCTCGACGTTTCGCAGCAATATCAGTCAAGCTCCATGAAAATGTCCCGAAACAAAATGAGTGAATCAACAGTGAGTCAGAACAGAATGAATCAAACTGAGGTGAATCAAAAATGAAATGAACCAACAGGGATGTATTAAACTGGTATACACCACTTGAGATATCAAGCCGAGATGTCGTTGGATGGCAGGGTAACACAAAATAGTCTTAAACTCAAATCTTCAAAAATAATTATGTTCCGCTCCAACTGCAAGATGAAATTCGTACCACACGTGCGATGACACTCAAATGCGCGTGACTAGTCGTCTGGAAACACTAGTTCGTTCGAATGCTCCTCAATCAAGGTAGAAGTCCAAACTTTAAACAAAATGTGAAAATCTATACAATCGTCACGACTCAAACTAAACGTGTACTGTAAATGCACTCACAGTTATCGTAGCCTTCACAAAATATGACTGCGTCACTCCAGCAGTCTAACGCAAT
Organism: Triplophysa bombifrons; assembly: GCA_029783895.1. Lineage (NCBI taxonomy): Eukaryota > Metazoa > Chordata > Actinopteri > Cypriniformes > Nemacheilidae > Triplophysa > Triplophysa bombifrons. The sequence goes on along the minus strand of CM056455.1, from coordinate 3,758,565 downwards.
GCGACCCACGGATCTAACTCACAAAAAAAACTACGAAACGCGGAACTTGGTTCCCCAAAGAAAAAAATGCACTTAACGTCGTCCTTTATTCGATCAAGCCCCGATTAACTTTATTTGAAGTTACTTTATCCGACGAGCTTCTCAACACGACACTCACTTTGTTTCCGTCCGTCACTCTCTTACCGCGCTCTTCTTCTCTTCCACGCAACTACTCAACGCCCAAAACCAATCCGCCCGTCAAAATAAAAGTTCCCCAAAGAATGAATTTTTTAGATAATATATATATACACACATATATACATATATATATATATATATATATATATATATATATATATACACATATACCCGCTACATGTATTTCTCAGCTCTCGGTATCATTGAAAATCCTCCACATTTCTGTGAATCGGCTCCAAAAATTATTCTGTCACTCTTTGCTTCTCTTTATCAAATGTTCATAACCTCTTTACTTCAGAAAGGTCAGCGCTTGTGTCTGAAATCTTTGTCAGTGAAAAACACAGTTTATACAACTAGATTAATTTTCCATCAATATAGTTTTTATTTAAGCTCCCAACGTTGTTTTTAACTATGAGTCACAAAAGCAATCATTTCATTAGTTAAGTAAACATGAAAAGCACTTATCTATTATCTTGGATTTAATACACAGGAATAAATACGCAGCATTAATCAAAAGGCCACAGCTCATTTGTTTTATGAAGTTTTTGAGAAGATTAGCGACACCTAGAAATTAATAACGTGTGTAAACGGAAGCAGATTGTTGAAGCTCATGTAGTCTGACAGATGTAAGAAATAGTGATTATTTCACAGAGAGATAACAGTGATATTTATAGTTCTGCTTTTTAGTTTTAAGTAAATATTTTTCAAAGATTTGAAGCATTAAATCTGGCAAACGTCAAATTCGAATGCTATTTGTATCTTAACAGTGCTTCTTGTTTCAAGCTGGCACCTTGCAAACGCAATCTTGTTTTCCAGCAGACGGATAAAATCCTGTGGACTTTTACAAGCTGAATATTAATCCAGCCAATCTGATCACTGCGTTCCAGTTATGCATGCAGTACTGTATCTGACTAGTCTTGAGATCAACCCATTAGGTCATTTTAACGTCCATTAAGGCCCATGTGTAAAGCAAATTTACTCACTCTTTAGACATTTTTTAGACAGTGTTTTTAGATCATGACAAAAATGAAACCGTACCCTAAGGCCAGTGAGATAATCATCTGACGTTTGTAATCTTGTCTATAAATTAATGCCATTATGAGAACACATGTTATCTCAGAGGAGAAGAGATTGGCTTCCCTGAGGACCAAGGCGCAGAGTCTTGCTAATACTGTATGACTGTATCCCAGAGGACATCATTAGTATCATCTGGAGTCTGTGTATTCGGAAAGAAGTTGGCAAGTGTTTTGTATACCTTGTACTTGAGATTTTTGAGGAGATGCTAATGTAGGAACAGTTCATCCAAAAGTGAACGTTCTTCATCGCTGACTGTCATTCCTGTCTGACTTTCTCTCTCCTGAAGAACACAAAAGACGACATTTTGAAGAACTTTGGTAACCAAATGACATTGAACTCAATTGTCTTACGATGTATGAACACAAAACTCTCAAAATGTCCTCTTTTGTGTTCCACAGAAGAAGAAAAATCGCATACAGGTTTTGAAAGACAACGGGGTGAATAAATGTTGACAGGTTTTATTTTTGAGTGACCCAACCCTTTAATGCATTCATTGGCTGATGCTGTGCTGCGGCGGTTCAGCGATGACGTAATCCGTTCAAAGCCAGTGTCACCGTAATGAAGCTCATCTTCCATGACAGCTCTACTTGCATTCTGCCCCTGGACACAGTCTGGAGCCCGGCCCAGGCTCGCTGCCTCTTACGCCCTCCTTTAATCTTCTGCCGGGTGCTTGAGCCTCACGCTTCACAGCACCTGGACACTTTACGCCCCCTCAGCGGTGAGCTCGGCCTTCTCTCTGTAACCCAACCACCTACCGGCCTAGCGCAGAGTACAGGAAATATCCAGACGCTAATCTGATGAGTAGACCTTAAAGCCATTAGCATCTACTGTCTATAGTTGATATGCATTGCTTGTCTTAACCTTGTTTACTATGTTGAAAGTATTGTGGAAGTTATAGTATTTCTTACATTGCTTTGAGTGTAGAAGGTAGCCTTTTCTTCCCAGCGTTTGCTTGTTCAGTGGAGTCATTAAAAGATTATTTTCTTTGAGTCTGCTTTGAAACAATATGTATTGTGCAAAGCGCTATAGCAGTAAAACTGAATTAATTTAACTACTCGGCCATGGCCGAGCGGCAAAAGAACTTGCATTTTGCAGTCTCAAATAGTCTGACGAATGCAGTTTTCTTTCCTGAGCTGATGTGCTTCCTGCTTTCTGCAGGACAAATTCAAGGACTTTTAAAAAACATAATAAATGGCCACTAGGCCTGAGTTTGCTGCAAGTGCGAGATGAGTCATCAATATTTTGGTGACTTTAAATGTGTGTATATTTCATTAACATCGTGGAGTTCACTAGAATATTGCAATAAAAACATTGGGCCTACTCACAAGGCCTACTACACTGTACAGAGCTAAGTTTAGTTTATCTAAGTTTAAATAAGCATTACATTTTTTATTATTAATTCATATTTTTAATTGGCTTTTATTTTTTTAAGTTTTAGTTCATCTTTATATCAGGTAACACACGCCAATTTCATATTAATTTTGAAAAGGAGAGATACAGCTGTTCGATTATTTCCAGAAAAAGACGAGCTGCCAGAGGAGGGCAGGGGGGTGGAACTTCAGCACACAATACATCATGACATTAATCCTTCGTGCTTGTTACATTATGTACAACACGTACGCGCCGATTGCCAACGAAACACAGACATATGACTTAGTTTGGCTTTCCGCGTGCAGTTTGTGTCCAACAGCTTTTAGCGCTGGGACAGCTCCATCTATCAGTTTCAAACGATCTCCAAATCCAGTGTTATATCCAGCGTTTATATGACATCCATCACTGGAATGCCCTGAACAAACAAACACACCTCAACATCTCTCACTATCGCAAGAGTAACGATCTTGACGCAGCGCAGTTATGATACAGTTTTAACAATTTTAAAAACTCGTGCTGGGGGAAAGTTTTAAAGGTTTGTCCCTGCAGTTTTTTAAATATTTCAACCATAGTTTTGTGGTTTTATTCATAGTAAAATCACAGTACCCACAAAATGACTAAGGTCTCTCCACACTAACCATAATTTTATAATACTATTAGTAGTAAAACTATGGTAATTCAAATAGTAAACAATCTGCCAAAAAAACACAGTCAGTGCTTTTTGTACTATAATACGACCATGATTCATTTTTCTACGGGTTCACAGGCATGGATTAAAGCTCTGGTTGTGATTTACTGAGATCCTTTAATGACCAAACCTATTATTCCACTGGAGAATATTGTGCAGGTAGCAGTACACAAAGAGGCCTTGATGTGTTGTTTGCCCTCCTTTTAGTTTCCGAGAGTTCGTTTACGAATTAATGAATTGATTTTCAAGTCATTTCCCTGTTCTCTTCACTGCAAAGTTATAAAACAATGAGGCGTTGGGTTCTTAAGTGTATTGAAAAGAAAATAAGGTTAGCATAGATGTAGAGAATGCTTGGCTCCAGCGTGTCTAGCCGTGCACTTTTCCCACAAAACTCTCCACTTGCTGAGCTTTCCATTGGATCGAGGGCCACACAGAGTGTTTCTTAATGAATGTTTTTGTTTGCGTCGATCACGCCTTCCTCTCCAAGCAGCACTGTATTAGCATCTCCTGTACACCACGCCACTTAAAGACATGCTCATAAAACATTCACGTCTTGTTCATTTTACTCCCAGACACGCCGGCTATTCCTCTCCATGTTTTCTTCAGAAAGGAGCGAGCCTGTCTGCATCTTCTTCAGAACACGGCTATAACTCTCCATTTCAATTTGTTGCCTTTGAACGTGCGACTCGCCGGCTCCCAGATTAACTCATTTGCATGAATTTGCTTTTTCCCGAGTGTTTTTCTCCCTGTGTAGTATGTTCAGTTACCATCGGGCCTTGAGATCGCTCACATGCGCCAAAAACGACGTCTTTGGGAATTCTGGGAACGGGACGATCCCTCGCTGTTATTCTGTCTGCATTTCAGAAATGTGGCCGATGTCCTGTTTTACTCTAGGCCCCCCCAATAAACATGCTCTACAGAGGACGTTACGTGTGGAAATATACAATGCTAATGTTATCTGCTGTGCATTTTTCTTTTATCAGGCTTTTGTTATGGGTCGCCACGCAGGAGGGTAATGAGATGAGGACGCATGCTTGTGAATTTCAAGACAATCCAGATTTCTCCCCTCGAATCTATTATCATAATCTTCAAAGATGCTTGTCTTGTTCATTTTGTGCATGACCCTGGCAAGTAGGTCATTGAGTTTGCTGAAATGACTACAAATAAGAGCGTCGTCATTAAGAGGCCCGCGGTGAGCGGACTGCAGATGATTCCCGAATTAAAGAGGACTGATGCCTCTTCTCAACAGCTTTGATCACATTTCACATTTCAATAAAAGTGGTGAGGGACGTCTCCCCCGTAAACGGCATCTTACAACCTTAAAGGGGTCATAAGACACCGCTCAAACAAATATTATTGTTTGTTTTAGATGTAATGTAATGTGTATACACAATTTAAGGTTCAAAGACGCTGTATTTTCCATACACCATGCATGTTTGTATCTCCTCTTTGCCCGCCTCTCTGAAATGAGCAGATTTTTTACAAAGCTCATCGCTCTGAAAAGCGAGGTGTGATATGATTGGCCAGTTCACCAGTGCGTAGTGATTGGTCGAATCACTTGTCTGTGCGTTAACTACATGTCATGCGAATGGAATCACGTGTTCAGTCTTTTGGCATGAATGAATAGTTTACACCAAACGTCACTAAAGTGAATTTCAGGATGTGTTCCTGCATTTTTGGGCTTTACAGTCCTGGGTCATTTGTAGTAAACTGATTTGCGTCCAGACAAAAATTGCTTTAATTGTGTTCAACGTTCTGTAAAGAAATACTACGCACCCACAATTTTTTTCAAAGTCATATCGCCAACTTCAGGCGTTAAAGGCATATGCAATTTATAGTTGTTTTAGCGAATCTATGTGATCCGCATTTATTTTTGTTCTAAATATAATACTTTACATTAGCATTTGTTTTTTAGATTTGTAATTTTGGTGTATGGTTTACTCATTTTTTTATTAATTTTTTTATTGTTTTTTTTTATGCTGCTATATAAGATACATTTTTATTTTATTATTATTATTTTAGTGCTTTAAACTTTTTTCAGTTTATTTTTGCAGCAACATTTATTATTTTCCCCCCAAAAATGCAGTTGAAATGATTTTTTTTCTAAACCTTTCTGTTTGAAATCAAATCAAATGTTTAATTCCCTTTCTGTCGGTCTCTCGACGTTGTGTCGAAAGACGACAGATGGGGTTCGCCCTTGAGAACCTATCAGCTCTGACTACTTTAGAAAAGGCCAATGGAAATTGGCGAATGAAATTTGCATGCTGGGCTCCGCCCCCGGATATCCGGTATAAAAGGAAGCCGGCGTGCTTCATTCATTCACCGTTTGTTCTTCAGAGCCATCGCTCATGAGTACAAGCTCCTTAAAAAAAAAAAAAAAAATTTACTTTTTAAACTCGCTGGTTCTACGACGTGTGCAGCGGATCGTTCCTCTGTTCCTGCAGCGACCTTCCCCTGGGCGTCTCGGCGGTTCCAGTAGTGCTCGAGAATTTTTCCAAAAAGCCCTTTTCAGGGCTGGGCTAATTTCTCCAGCGGCATGTCATAGACCCATCTTGCCTGCACTGCGGGCGGATGGGCATTCAGACGTTGCGGTCACGGGTGGCTGTCTTCCTACTGGAAACAGCCACCACTTCGCTCGCTACCCAAATCGCGACGACGGGGGCGAAAGCCCTGCTGTCCGCAAAGGCTAGCTTCGTTGGTGATGTGGGGACTTCAGCAAGCGCAAACCCGCCAGCTAAACGCTCACGGGCCGCCTGCTCCCCGTTTCGCTCGTCTGGCCGTTCCCCAACCGGCGGTGGCATACCGTCCGGATCCTCTGTCACGTATTCGGAAACAATGCGTGTTGAAGATGAGATGTCGCTCGCAGCATCAGAGGGAGATTTGCTGGCATCCGACACTGAAGACTCCATGCAGCCTCCCCCTTGTGGAGGCAGGGCGCTGGAGGAAGCAGATGTTGAGATGTCGGCCATGCTCACCCGGGCAGCCGCGGGCATTGGGTTGCAGTGTACACCACTGCCTCCACCCCAGCGCTCGCGGCTGGATACTTGGTATCTGGGGTCGGAGCGCGGTGCAAAACCGCGCCCACCCCCGGTGCCATTTTTCCCGGAGGTGCATGAGGAGCTGTGTAGGACTTGGAGCGCCCCACTTACGGCACGTTCCAGTCAGACCAGCTCCAACTCCCTTACTTCCCTCGATGGTGGGGCGGCCAAAGGCTACGTCGATATCCCCCAGGTGGAGCGTGCTGTTGCGGTGCATCTTTGCCCGCAGACGGCTGCCACCTGGAGGAATCGGCCGCGCCTTCCATCCAAAGCGTGTAGGACTTCGGCATCCCTGGTGTCGAAGGCCTACGTCGCTGCGGGTCAGGCCGCCTCCTCCCTCCATGCCATGGCCATCCTGCAGGTCCACCAGGCCAAGGCATTGAAGGAGCTCCACGAGGGTAAGGCCGACCCGGGGATTATGCAGGAACTCCGTGCTGCCACTGACCTCGCTCTAAGGGCGACCAAGGTGACGGCGCGGGCCCTGGGTCGGACGATGTCCACATTAGTGGTCCAAGAGAGGCACCTCTGGCTTAACCTTGCGCAGATGAGTGATGCCGAGAAAGTCCGCTTTCTCGACGCACCCATCTCGCAGGGTGGGCTGTTTGGTGACACCTTCGAGCACTTCGCTCAGCAGTTCTCGACGGTGAAGAAGCAGACAGAGGCCATCAGCCACATTCTTCCTCGCCGCGACTCGGCCGCCCCAAGGCCTCCGAGTTCTCGAGCGACGTCTGCTTCCCGGCAGCCCAGGCCCCCTTCGACATCGGCTCCGGTTCCAGTGCCCCCGGTCCAGGCTGCGCCCCGGAAGAAGAGGTCGAAGGGGAAACCACCACCCCGTCAGCAGCCTTCCAGGAGGAAGCGCCCCTGACGGGAAGACCCCAGGGAGGATACCATCGGGCCCGACCATCACAGCTACGCCTCTGAGAAGTCGGTCAGGGACGGTCCCTGCCTCGTCCCAACAGCTGGGCCCTTTTCAGGGCCTGGCGCCCACATGCTCAAAGAAAGAGCCATTTTTCTCCCTGGGTGTTTCCCTCTGCCGTCAGCACACCTGAGGTTGGGTATTCATGGCAGCTACCACCACTCTCTCTACGACAGTGTGTGTAGCTGTCTCGCCAGGCATGAGAGGTTGGCTTCGTTAGCCGACGAACCACCCTCTGCGGGAACGGTGAAGCAGATCGTTCCTCTAGCCCCCCTGTCTCAGTCCCTGGGAGCTTGGCAAGAGCTACCCACACTGTCTCGGTGGCTGGAGAGAACGATCCGTCTTGGCTACTCGATCCAGTTTGCCAGAAACCCTCCCAGGTTTCGGGGCGTCCTTTTTACCTCAGTCAGGGGTTCGGATGCTCCCGTCCTTCGGGCAGAGGTCGCCACCCTTCTGGCAAAACAGGCCATCGAGCTCGTCCCCCAGGCCAAGATGTTCAACGGGTTTTACAGCCCGTATTTCATCGTCCCCAAGAAAAGCGGCGGGCTGCGCCCGATTCTAGATCTGCGTACCCTGAACAAGCACCTTCACAAGTTGCCGTTCAGGATGCTCACGCAGAGGCGCATCCTGACATCCATTCGATGTCAGGACTGGTTCGTGGCTATCGACCTGAAGGACGCTTACTTTCATGTCTCGATTCACCCTCGCCACCGACCGTTCCTACGGTTCGTGTTCGAGGGACGGGCATATCAGTACAGGGTCCTCCCTTTCGGTCTGTCCCTGTCCCCACGTGTCTTCACGAAGACCATGGAAGCCGCCCTCACTCCCCTCAGGGAGAGAGGTGTGCGGATACTCAACTATCTCGACGACTGGCTTATCTTGGCACACTCGCGAGATCTGTTGTGTACACACAGGGACCTTGTGCTCCGGCACTTAGATCGGTTGGGGCTTCAGGTCAACCGAGACAAGAGCAAGCTCTCCCCGGTGCAGAGCATCCTCTTTCTCGGTATGGAACTCAACTCTGTCTCCATGATAGCGCGACTGTCAACAGAGCGCGCTCAGTCAGTGTTGAACTGCCTGAAATCCTTCAGGCAGTCCACGGTCTCCCTGAAACAGTTTCAGAGGCTCCTGGGGCATATGGCGTCCTCGACGGGGGTAATACCCCTCGGGTTGATGCACATGAGACCGCTTCAACACTGGCTTCAGAGTCGAGTTCCGAGGAGAGCGTGGCACACTGGCAGCAAGCGTTTGGTGATCACGCCTTTCTGCCGGCGCACCCTAACCCCCTGGTCTTCCATGACCTTTCTTCGGACTGGGGTCCCTCTTGGGCAGGTTACAAGGCATGTCGTTGTGACGACCGATGCCTCCCTGCAGGGGTGGGGTGCAGTGTGCAACGGTTGTGGGCTGTGTTTCTGGCACTGAAGAGGCTACGGCCTCTCATCCAGAACAAACATGTTCTGGTCCGCCTCGACAACACAGCAGCCGTAGCGTTTATCAACCGTCAGGGTGGCATGCGCTCTCGGCAACTGACACGACTTGTCCGACGCCTCCTCCTCTGGAGTCAGCAGGTGACCCGTTCCCTGCGGGCCACTTATATCCCAGGCGTCCTGAACCAGACAGCCGATGCGCTCTCTCGTCAGCTTACGCCTCGTGGAGAGTGGCGGCTCCATCCCCGTGCAGTCCAGCTCATTTGGATGCTGTTCGCGCAGGCCCAGGTAGACCTGTTCGCCTCCCGGGACACCACCCACTGCCCGCTTTGGTACTTTCTGTCCGAGGCCCCCCTCGGCACGGATGCCCTTGCGCACAGCTGGCCACGGGACAAGCGGAAGTACGCCTTCCCCCCAGTGAGCCTCATTGCACAGACCTTGTGCAAGGTCAGGGAAGAGGAGCACCAAGTGCTACTAGTTGCGCCGTATTGGCCCAACCGGACTTGGTTCTCAGAGCTGCTTCTGACAACAACTCCCCCCTGGCCGATTCCCCTGTCGAAGGACCTGCTCTCCCAGGGGAAGGGCACGTTCTGGCATCCCAGACCAGACCTCTGGAACCTCCATGTCTGGTCCCTGGACCCCCTCTGTGGTGGAGACTATCACTCAGGCTAGGGCTCCATCCACTTGGCGGCTTTACGCCTACAAGTGGCGCCTCTTCTCATCCTGGTGTCTCTCACGACGAGAAGACCCGCGGAGATGCTCGGTCGGGATCGTGCTGTCCTTTTTACAGGAGAGACTGGAGACTAACATCTCCCCCTCCACGCTGAAAGTGTATGTAGCCGCTATTGCCACTCATCACGATTCGGTTGATGGAAAGTCTCTAGGGCAGCACGACCTGATCGGCAGGTTCCTGAGGGGTGCGAGAAGGCGGAATCCGCCTCGTCTCCGCTCCATACCCTCTTGGGACCTTAATGTGGTCCTGGCGGGCCTTTCTGGCCCCCCCTTCGAGCCCCTTGGAGGTTCCGATCTCCCCCATCTGTCGGGTAAGACGGCCCTCCTGGTGGCGCTCGCTTCTTACAAGAGGGTAGGGGACCTACAGGCATTCTCCGTGTCCCCGGATTGCCTTGAATTCGGACCTGGTCACTCTCACGTTATCTTGAGACCCAGGCCCGGATACGTGCCCAAAGTTCCCACTACTCCCTTTCGGGACCAAGTGGTGAACTTGCAGGCGCTCCCTCTTGGGGAGGAAGACCCAACCCCATCCGTGTTGTGTCCAGTACGCGCACTGCGCCTCTACCTGGACCGCACACAGAGCTTTAGGAGCTCTGACCAGCTCTTTGTCTGTTTTGGAGGTCAGCAGAAGGGGAGGGCTGTCTCCACACAGAGACTGGCACACTGGATCGTGGACGCCGTCAGGGTGGCGTACCGATCCCAAGACCGCCCATGCCCCTTGGAGGTTAGGGCCCACTCCACTCGGGGCATAGCCACCTCCTGGGCATTGGCTAGTGGTGCCTCTCTGGCAGACATTTGTAGAGCTGCGGGTTGGGCTACGCCCAACACCTTCGCGAGGTTCTGTAACCTTCGCGTAAACCCGGTATCAGACCATGTCCTGCGTGGCAACATGTAGGACTGACATCCGGCTGGGCGTATGCCTGCGAAAGCACCACCCCACCCTCTAGCAGGTTGGGTTAGTGTGCTATCTACCTCTCTTCTTACCCCTTCTGGGTTAAGAAAAGGTATCCTTCTGCCTTCCTTCTTACCCAACCACTTGGTTAAGAACAGGCATTCCATCCATCACTAAGCAAGCACCCCCTGGGGGTTGGCTGGGCAGAGCAGCCTTCCCCCTGAGGCCGGGAAAACATGTGAGCTATCCCAGATAGCTCTAACTGGACCTAGTGCTACCGGACGTATGTAACAACCCCTCCCTGGGCTGTTCCGTCTGATGTATTCTCATGAATGGTTCCCATCCTGGTAACCCACGACCTCCCTAGGTGGACCTCCACCTCGCGGTTAACTATTTAGTCCGCATTTCTCATGTGATCTCCCCTCATGGCGAGACCATGCTTTTCCACTATTTTCCTCCCGCTGGTAGGAAGTAGCCTCCGCAGCGCATCCCTAATTAAGGAAGTTGCGCTTACCCAGTGGTACCTGCTCCGGACGGCCTCTCGCCAGTAAGAGGGAAAAGGCCCCGTCCGTGGAAGGTAGTGGTCAGGGTCTTCCCATCTTCCCCAGGAAGCTCTGGGAACCTCGACCAATCTCACTGGAAGGTTACAGTTTCGCGAAAGCCTCGAGTTGACACGCCAAGGCCTGTTACCGTCGCTTCGTTAGAGACTGTGACGCGATAGGCGTTGTGGCGTTTTCCAAAGGGAACCCCATCTGTCGTCTTTCGACACAACGTCGAGAGACCGACAGAAAGGGAACGTCTTGGTTACGTATGTAACCTCGGTTCCCTGATGGAGGGAACGAGACGTTGTGTCCCTCATGCCACTAACGCATATCGCCTCTGCAGCAGTCGTGAGAGGCTCTCAGGCTCTTCAGAAAACGGTGAATGAATGAAGCACGCCGGCTTCCTTTTATACGGGATATCCGGGGGCGGAGCCCGGCATGCAAATTTCATTCGCCAATTTCCATTGGCCTTTTCTAAAGTAGTCAGAGCTGATAGGTTCTCAAGGGCGAACCCCATCTGTCGTCTTTCGACACAACGTCTCGTTCCCTCCATCAGGGAACCGAGGTTACATACGTAACCAAGACGTTAACTAAAATAACCTTGGTGATCAGGATCATTCCGATATTGCTGTCCCCTGCACGTGATACTTTTAAAAGCACATAGAGTGCATGACATATATAATTACAAACACATTTAAGGCAAAAAATTTAACATTTTGAATCTGTTTGTTGTCCTTGTATTTAAGAAACACAACAGAGCTTGTTCTCAGTTTCCAGACTCACTTTGAAAGTCGCCTAATTTCATCTGAATATTGAATAATATATAAGCAAGCCTCCCTCAGCTGTTCAATAGCCCGAGGCTGCTGATGGGACGGATGGCGTGGATGTTTGGAAACTTACTGCCTCAAGGTGAACGTGAGGCTTTCATTTCGACCTACTTTAAACACCTTACGTGCTTCATATCCGCATTGGCATGCTGCACATCAGGGTTATTCTGGAGTCTTCACGACAGCCGTGAGACGTCCCTGTGTCCTCCACGACCTTCTGTTGGCCTTTAACAGATGAGGTTCAGTTAGTATCATGAGTCTCGGGAGGGATACAGGGCACACGACACACATTGTTAGATGGCATGTCGTAGCGTGATGTATAGGCCCCAGTTCCACGGCACCACCTGGCCTGGAGAAGGTAAGCAGAAACTCGCATAAACTCCACAGCGCAGCACTTTGTGTTCCATTGGTGTGCAGAGAAAAGATTCTTGAGAAGAATTTTCACAAGATTCTTTTATATTAATGTTGATGAATTTGGTTTGTTGTAGCTGTTAAAATAATGAATGCCCAAACCATTGCCATATCAGACTAAAACCTCTCCAATTTGTATTATTTAATTCAGAAATCGCTTCATGTTCTGCAAATATTGAACCAATTAAAGAAGTAATAAATGGAGCTTTTCAACTTTCAACAGTGTTTAGTTATTTTTTAAATGTGGTGGGTTTTTTTCATTTCCTGTAAATCGGCAGTTTTAGAGATAAGATGTTTCAGCCTGACAGCGATGATATGAAATACCTCCTAAAAATATATTATGTTTAGAAATGCAACGATACAAAATTTCTCCACCGTTATGATAGCCGGTTATGTGAGTGAAATCTACCTGATGCCAATTTTAAAGGAAACATTCATATTTCTTAACTTCCTTTAAGTTATTATTTCATATAATGACTATTAATATTAAACATCAAAATGTTTATGTTTCTTAATATTTTCTATAGGGCACAAAATCATTGCATTTTTAGTCCATAGCAGGACATATTGGCCCTGATCATCGGCTGTGTTTAAATCAGCCAATAGCTGATAATGTGCAAAAATTGCTTTTATCTACCGATAATTTGCCGATATATCGGAGCATCTCTAATTATAGTATGTGGTGTAATTATAATAAAGAAGCAAAACTGCTTTTTAAATTTTGTAGATTAAAATCTATGTGTATTCCTTTAAAAATATGTTTGCTCGACTCTTTCCGTGTTTCCAGTCAACCGTTGTGTATGTGTCTGTTCTTAAAAAAATTAAATAAATGATTAATTGAATCTCATTGACTTCTGCATAAAACTTCCACACAAACACTTCTGCAATGGAGCGTTCCCACCAAACGCGATTTTGCGCGAATAAATCAAGAACATTTTGAATTTACTCGCTTCATTCGTGCGTCATGGGAGGGGCTTCTGCCAGGCGGCTCCAGTCTCGTGTATATATATATATATATATATATATATATATAGCTCAAATTGAGAAAAGAACGTTTTAAAAAAAATACCAGATTGTCCAACCTTTTCACTCACTTTCTTCCAAGCAAGATCTTTATTCCTGTTTCGATAAATTTAAGATGTATTGTACAGCTCTGAGTATCCACATATAGCAACGATAATTTTAACCTCCATTGTTGTTTCGGATTTCTCGCTACGTCATAATCACTTCACTACTAAAGCAAGCTCCTGATTGGTTAACGCAGTGTGAATTTTTGCCAAAGTTCAGATTTTACAACTCGCGCGTCAAATGCCCGAAACGCTAAATTCACGCCGCGTCATTTGCTCGAAACGCAACGCAGGATGCCCTATCGCGTCTTTGGATTGACTAGATGTAAATTACTCTCGCTTAACGCTTCATTCACGTTTGGTAACAGTAAGAGTGGTTTGTGAGCGAGACCCTTCAACTTGTTTGAGGTTCACTACTGTTTGAGCCCTCGAGAAAATTGCTGGCCAAATAAAAGGATATTAGGAGGCTAATAAGGGCTTCTCGTGGCTTTAATTTAGCTCCATTTTCACTCAGGAAAGGCGGTAACAAGCGTGAAATCAGGTGCACCTGCTCATGGCTGGGGTCCAGAAGGCTGCCGATAGCACGTTGAGGATGACCCGAACAGCTGGAGGCCTATTTCAGCCCCGAGCTCCTCGCCGCACCCCGCTGCCCTCTCTCATGCAAACTTATTGTTTCATTCTGTCATTTATTCACTCAGCGGGTCCCCCAATCTAATGCGATTTACACCACTTACCATTTTTATACAGCGAATATTAGCGCTTTAGTCCCGGCTGAGTGCAGCGAGTCATGGACTTTGCTCAAGGGCGTCTGTGACACTCTTACAGCTTTTGGCGTTTTTTATTGACGGGAATACAGGTGTGACGCCACGTTCTCAGACAAATCCAGATAGGCTTAGGAGCAGTTTAACATATCAATGTTTTACAAAATGTTCATTGACGGTTAAAGATTTTTTTTCTCAGAATCACACATGCATTATTAATTGAATTCATTTCAGTCACAGGTACAAAGGAATTTTAAATGACTTCTAAGAGAGCCGCAGATCTTTCTAGAATCCCTGTGAAAGCCTGTCCTGATGTCAGGGATCATACGTATCCCAGTGGATTACTCGGTGGAACAGAGATTTTCGATTAAAATTCCAAGAGGTCCACTTTCTAAATGTCTTTCTCACTATGTAAATCAAGACGGGATGCAATTTTTAGCATTTTATTGTGTGATTTTTTTGTGGATTGGAAAGTGGGTCACGGATGACTGATGAAGTGATGCAGTCACGTACTTGTTGTGCATTTCAGTTTCAGATTTTAGGAAGGCTTTTCATTTCTCAGATGTTGCTCTTTCATAACCCGGGAGATTTGACAGAGTTCTGAGTTGTGTTTCGTTTGAGTATCAACTTAATCTCAGGTGTTTCTCCTAAAATTACTTATAGGAGAAATACACAAACTGTTGTTCAAATCAGTGAAGTAAATGGTGGTGTAAAATGGATGTAGATTGTTAAGGTAAAATCATTGGTATTTGGGTCAATTTAATGAGTCATATTGACATCTTCAATAATATAGACTTTTGCTTGCAGACTTGACAAATCTGACTTCAGTTTGAGACATTTCTGACATCTCTTCAATAACTCTGATGAAAGAGACATTTGGCTCTCAGGAGACACAGATGAGATTTAAGCAAAGTTTCCATTTCCTCTCCATTTAATCTCATTGATGTCTAAGAGAAATAATTGAGATATTAAAGAGATCCCAACTGTCCCCCATTTCTTTCTCATGAGTGAATACATGATCCGTTGATTGTTTCGATAAGCACATCGACTGTGTGATGTAAGAAGGATTTTGCTCTTCCTTGCGGTAAAAACGGTGTGTTTTATTTTATAAGAAACTATCTTTAGTCCTGCGCTATGACCTCTGTAGTGAACTAAAGGCTTGTTCTGTGCTACATAGTGGCATCCATAGTACTAAATTTAACAATGGAGAAATGTCATGAGCCATATACAATAAAAGTTTAAAGTGCATGCAGAAGTGTTTCTCTCTTTCGACTACTTATCTTTGGCTTCATTATTTAAAGCTTTGGGTTATTCTGACAGCTCTTCGCGTCTTTAATAATTCACCTCTTTTGAATAAATAAAGATGTTTAATATTATTATGATGATTTCTCTTTAAACTCAAGACTAATCTGCGGGGATCAATCAGTTAGACTCTGCTATTGTCTCTCTCTCTCTCTCTATCATCACATATGTCACAGATGGAGGAGAATATTCAGGCTATAGAAAGCAGCATCGATCTGTTTCCTGCAGTCTAGAGACCAAACCTGCTGACACTGAACCTTCATCTCCCTCTCTAAATATTTTTTCTGTTTGGAAAAAAACATGTGGTCAGAATTATGCAGTTTGGTCTACTGCAGTCTTCTCTTTTGCCCCCCGGCTTTTCTTATCCTCTACCACAAATTTAAGCACATGGCTCACTTTCAGTTCCAATGTGTAAGAATATGAATTGAGCTAGCGACACGCCTGCGTGGTTCTGCAAGTCACCAATACGCAGAATTGATTTTTCATTATTCTTTTATTTCTGCATTTTGTGCTGCGTGTTGGATGTTTACATCTACTGTATGTGGGTTACAGGTTGTTTTTTCACATTTCATTTGTTTTAATTATACAGTGTGGAGAACAGGGGTGAATTGAATTGTCAATACATTTCAAATTACAAATCCAGAATTTCCGTTGAGTAAACTGAACAATATAGCGTTTCAAATTGTAATTCTCCACCCTACTTTCCACCTCAATTGAAATTCTGGAACTGGAATTTAAAACCCGTTCAATTCAATTCAACCCTGTTATCAACATGCCCTCCTCTCATTTCATTTGCTTTTACCTTTTCCATTTCCAGCTCTGAACAGTCAGCCGTTGCTTTGCATCCCAGCCTATTTTCCTTATAGCCCCTTCATTTGAACAATTTCGTATCTCCCTCCATCTTCATCTGCCTCAGATTCTCTTTCATCCTTTTCTCCTAATCTTTCAGACCTTCACGTTCGTCTACAGCATCTGTACAGTGTGTTTTTTGCATTGGTCCTGAAAAACAGCCATCTAAAGGTGAAGGATTTATCAGTGTCGTTTCATCAGATATATGGTGAACTCTCTCGATTTTTTCCACACGAGTCGCTTTATTTTTGTTTAGTGCGAAAGAACATGAAAAATGGTTGACGTCGTTTTTCCATACTATACACTACAAATGTATGCTTGGTATGGTCCCCTTTTTTCAGGAGACAGGACGAAAATCTTTTCACCGCCACGACTCTCAAGTGTATAAAAGAACCAAACAGACATGTGAGCAGTCAAGCTAATTAAGTTTAAAAATGCAAATGCAAATGCAATTAGAAATCATAATTAAGCAATAAATCGCAATGTGGTGTGTTTCTCACACTGAAGTCTTATAGTTCTCAAATCATTTAGACTACTGTATGGTGCTTAATTCGTCCTCTTTAGAAATGTGTTGCTGAAGTTCCATTGCGTTCCACAAAAAAGTCATATGGATTTTGGAATGACATGAGCGTGAGTAAATCTTCATTTTTTGAGTGAACCGCTTGAAACGAGTCTGATATCTACAGTATATTTTGATGTTTGTGTCCACATCCTTCAGTTCCTGATTATGTATTCAGGTCAGCTTCAGCCCTCCATCTGAGAGGAGACTCTGTATTCACTGCACTCCTTCTACCAGTGTTTCCTATTTCTCCATTATCGACATAAATTAATCATCAAATACGCACATGAAGCTGAAAAAAGAGGAAATTAAAGGCCGCAAATTACCATTAGTGTTTTTATGTCAGGAACGAGGACTCCTCGTGCTGGTGTGGGGCGGCGTTAAAAATCGTGTCGGGCTGTTTCTGTTATCAGTTCACAAAATCGGTCTGTAATGGATCCCTTATCATCTTTAATGTATGGAGCATTTCCATTACGGGGTATTTAAGGGGGCGCTGCTGTCACCGCTGGTGCTCTGGAGTGAAATGGATTGCTGTTTGGAAGCATTAGGATGTAAAGGATCTATATTTATGTTTGGAATTCATTAGATGTCACAAGGAGAACAGAACAGAACCTATATTTTTACAGCAATCCATCAGATGAACAGCTTCTATAGGGACACAGCAGACGCTCGAAGCGTTTCAACCGAGAGGTTTGGCTGGTTAGCACGGCCCGGTTGACCCCTGCTGAAAGATTTTGCTGAAAATTTACATTGCATTTATTCATTTAGCAGACACTTTATTCCAAAGTGACTCAAAAATAAGAGAGCGGTCAACATTATTATGGGCGAAAATCTTTTTAGTTATTAAAAGTAGCTGTTTTTGATTATTTGATGTATTTATTTATCTTGTGAAAGTCTCAATATATGTAAGTGGATGTTTAACCATGTTAATATTTATGTTAAGAATTTATTTATTTTTTACATTTATGTCTTTAAATGTTTTATATTTGACCCATATTAACATAACAAATTAACAAATATTAACATATATTATAATCTTTATTTTATAATGAAAATATAATAATATAAAGACATATTATTTTTAAATAATTTAGCTTTTAAAAGTTGTTTTTGACCATTTTAAATATTTATTTATTACAAAATATTAATATTTTTAAGTTGATATTTTAGTTGATATTTTACCAGTGGCCATGTTAAAGGATATATATTTCTTCTATACATTTCTGTTTTTATTTGTATTTCAATTTGGCATATTTTACTCCAATTTAATTATTTTATAAATAATATATAATAACAAAATATAACAAGATTAAAAATTAAATAGTATTTTTATTATATTTTTAATAAAATATAAAGATATAAAATATGACAATATATACGTACATTATTAAGCTTTAGGTAGAAGGTACCAAAGAAAACATCTGACGTTACTAATATATTATATGACATATTATATTTTACATACGTAGGCGAAACATCAACTGTAACATTGACATTTTCATAAAGTCATAATGTAATTATTGCAAAAATGATCATATAATAAACTCTTTGCAGATGTCCATCTGAAGGCCAGAGTTGTATTTTAGAGGTCTCCGTTTTGTGTTGCATTCAGATTTTAGGTCCTTGCAAGACGTCTTGTTTGAAAAAAGCAGAAACCGCCATCTATTCGTTTAACTGAGTGGCCATGTTGCCAATTACAGCCTGAAATGAGCTAATAAGTTACTTGGTTTATAAGTTGCATCACACTCAGTCAGCAGTTGTGGTTTGGCTGACGTTCAGAAGCTGCCGCGGGACCCAACCCTTGAGAACGCAACAACAGATAACAACACATGAGTTCGCGTTTCGCCCCTCCATCAACCGCAACCCAACCGATGGGCACTTTCCAACCGCAGCGTCAGGAGAGAGGTGACTTTCAATTAGCTCAACTACGGTAATTAATCAATTACGAGTGGCGGCATAATGAAAACCGTAAACTATTCGCCCCATCAACGCCATGACTGTGAATTAGCATCTCATTTAGCAGACAGGAAGGTACAAGCGGCGAGCTGCCTGGTTTATCAGTTTGCTGTATTATTTCTCTCCGTCTTCCATCTTCTGCTGGTAGCAGGGGACAGACATGATGGGGGAAGATTGATAGAGATTGACAAGCTCTTACAGCTCAGAGTTGGAAAGGCTTGGAAATGTAGATTGAATGTGGGTGGGCGCTTATCCCGGACCTTTTAACGGATGGGTTGGTAACTTGTTCATTCTGATGAAATGGAAAGATCCTCCATCATCAGGTTAAAGACTAAACCCACTTTTGCTTGGCTCAAACTTGCGCTCAGTGGTGGACCTGCCAAGAAGAGGTATGTTCATACAGAACCAGAGAGAGGGTGATTACTAGCCAAAAGACTTGCTCCCATAGCCAGAATTAGACTTAAGAAACTAGACTGGTTTCTAGGTTTGGGTTTAGTTGATTTTACGTCACTTAGATGTCTAGCCTAGACAACATCTGACAATCCATCTGATTTTAAAACTGAATGTCTATAAATGTGACAAAGTCTGTGAAAAACTAGGTTACATCATTTTTAATTTCATTCTGTGAAAAATAACATTAATATCTTTAATATTGAGTACAGTCATGTCAAGGATTGAAACTGTTATAATTTTGATGCTCTCAGGACTTTGTCCTGGATTTCACAGACATGTATGTAAAAGTAGTGTATTTATTGTATACTGCCAGGCCAAAAGTATGTAGATGTCCAGTTAAAATAAATGTAATTGGCTTTTTAATTCTAATTAAAGCTTTGCAATGTTTTGTTCAATCATTTTGCTTTAAATCTCTTTAGTGCCTTAATATAGTACGTACAGAAATGCTGTGCTCAATTTTACTCAATTTAACTTGACCCCATCTCCAACATCAGCACCTGACCTCACTGATGCTGTCATGTCTGAATGTGAATGAATCCCAACAGTCATGGTGCAAAGGTAGGACCACAATTATGTATGTATGCAGTGTACTTCTGGTCCGTTTCTTGTGCTGGCAATGGAAGTCAAGCACAAGCACACCTGCACTGTGGGATACAGTGAAGTGTGTTTGTTTTATACTACACATCACATTTTGAAGATGGTGTGGGTCATCCAGGTATATAGCATGAATGTAGGTGACTTGCATACTGTGCAAACTGTAAAG
The DNA here is from genome assembly GCA_029783895.1 of Triplophysa bombifrons. Lineage (NCBI taxonomy): Eukaryota > Metazoa > Chordata > Actinopteri > Cypriniformes > Nemacheilidae > Triplophysa > Triplophysa bombifrons. The sequence continues at coordinate 3,738,757 of CM056455.1, read as the reverse complement.
AATGTTCTTTATACTTCAGAGGTGGTGAAAATAGTGTGCTTTTTGAATGTACACTGTCCAGCCTTACCTCACATTCATTTGTTAATATTTGATGAGGTGGTTGATTTGTATAATGTGAATCGTAGAAAAATTCAGGATTATTTAAAGGGATAATGAAGCAACACCAGAGCCGATCCTTCCTATACTTAGACTACGCAGGTTGCGTAGGGCCCCTGCACCGCCAGGGGTCACCTTGAGTACCGAATCAAAAACACTAATGTAAACTTTTTTGTGACTTAGGGATTCAACTTTGGAGGAATCATTTGGAAATTTCCTTTTTAATACTTAATTTATTTAATTACTGTTACATACTTACTGTACATCATGCAGTGGGCGGCAGGTAATGAGATGCGCATGATGTGCTGATATGTCTCTTTACAAATGACCAATGTTCCGATTTTGCATAGATGGTTCCAGGGCCACAGGTTAGGTCAATCGAAATTTTAATTTCATTTTATACTTTATTGTTGAAGGGCTCCCAGACGTCTAGGATCGGCACTGAGCACCAACCCTTAACCTAACCACGCGGACTAAAATAAATTTAGAAAATGTGCATGTGGACTATATCTTGATTTGGTTACTTGTGTGTGTTTCTTAGTCATACTTCAAGTTGAAGAATATACAATTGAGTCGACGTGTTCATGCATCAAACATCACTAGCCAAATGGCTCAAACTGTTGCAGGAGCTGTTGGTCTTTTTTGTGTGTACCATTGGAGTTGTGGGAGAGGAACGGTGGCACAGATGGAATAGAGCGTTCCAGAATCATCGACTAGTCATGCACTTAAACAAGCGGCGCTATGACGGCTCTGGCGCAGGGAACGGCGGAGGCGTCAGTAATGCCTCATCGCTGGCAGATGCCCCTCTCAAGGCCAAAATGTTTGCACTTGACTATAAGCAGCCCACCCACACGCGCTCGACTTCTCACAACCAGCAGCCTGTTACATAAGCTGAATTCAGATGGCTTGATTTCTTCCAGCGTTTTTTAATGATAACTCAATAATGAGCCTTCTTGAGAGACAAACTTCTGCAAACAGAGCTACGTGCTTGCAAATTATCTGTAAAACAGCAGTGTTCAGTTCAGCAGGGTTCACCGTGTTGTGTCTAATTGACAATAAATCCATTGGTGTGTAAAGCGTTGCTAAACAGAAACTACCCGGAGGAGTCTAGGGGGAAATAAAAGCATAAACAAACTCAGAATTAGTTCAGGAGTGGTACAAAAACAATGAAGCAACATTAGGTTGAAAGAGATTGGCCAAACATGACTGAAATAAAGAAACGAAACTGGAAAAGTACTGTACAATCTTCTGCAACATTTGTATGAATCAAATATTTTGAAAAATGTACAGCAAAACACGTTCTTTATAAATTATCTAGAAAAGAGCTGCAAGAAATGATGAAATATTGCAATGTACATATTACAGGGGGTTGCATATTTATGGCACTGGTTTGTATTTATGTACTGCAAAAGTAAAACATGGCTGTTCACTTTCAGAAGTGGTAATGCTGCGTTCTTTTCCAAGAAAGTAAATGAGACATGTTAAGGAAAATAAAGGATTTTAATGCATGACGCGGATGTCAGGAAACATCGACACGAAATGGAGGAAATCCTTTAATGCACGGCTAGCGACGATTATTTTGCCTATTCCATGGTCATTTGCCAAGTTACAATTTGTATTGAATGTTTACAGTGCAATTTTTGATCAGACAGGTGAAAATGAAATGAAAAGGTGTTATTTTCATCCGTTAATTTCAAACTGACTGGGACTACCTGTGTATTAATGCACAACTTCCAACCAATCAGAATTGAGTATTCAAACAGACCATGGTATAAGTTAGTTATATTTAAGTATAGTTATCTATTTTGATAGAGATTCTAGATTTCTTTAATAAATATATTGCAATAATCATTTCTAGATGTCTGCTTCTATATGACTTTCATTTAAGATGTACTGTATATGAATGCTGTGACAGCGAAACTTTAGGGAAAAAACATCTAAATATAATTGATAATTAATAGATAATTAATATAATATAATAAATATTATAAGTTTAGTTTGTTTTCTAAATATATAGTTATAAAGTCATATTAGTAGTCATCTTAATAAATAAAAAAACGTGTAAACAATTCAACCCCAATTACAACTATTTAACATGTGCTATTTTTGGTTTTACGCAAAAATGTTTCACATGTGATCATGTGTGAAATTGATGTAGATGTGCACATATAGGTTATTGTGTAACAATTTTGAAAGTGACTCCTCCAGTTAGAACTAGAGATGTGTTTTATAAAGTGCAGTTTTCTATACAGAGAAACTAGCTCACATCTTTGTGCTTTTCCATTGTGTGGACTTCCCCGAGAGCTTCGAGGGGAGATGGTGCGGTGCGGCGGGGTCCGGTTCACAGATCAGTAAGTTTAATTAGCTCTGATATGTGCCACTGAGTGAGGCCTATACTGCACACACATTCAATCAGTCACAGAAAGAGAGAGAGAGAGAGTTTCATGGGCGGTTGTAAGAGAGAATCGGATGAGCGCTCCCTGTGGAGTTGTCCATGTGAACTGCTTCTCCTCGCCCATCTCCTGGATCACGAATCGTCTGTTCTACTTAACATCAATGCTGTAAACTCTAACCTGCCTCATACTTACCATTGTTTTATGGTTTAACAACATCTAAAGCACTGTTACATGTTGAGATATATTTTAAATTATTAAGAAACATTGTAGCTTTTTTACCTCTTTTTAGGCTTAAAGTGACAGTTCACCCAAAAATGAAATGAAAATTATTTCCCCAAAACCTGAATGACTTTCTTTCTTCTGCAGAACAAAAAAAGGAGATATTTTGATAAATATTAACAACCAAACAACACTGACCCCCATTGACCTCCATTGTATGAGCAAAAAAACACATTTCTCAAAATATCTTCTATTGTGTTCCACAAACGAATTAAAGTCATGCACATTTAGAACGACACTTTGGGTAATATATTTAATATTTTTCAGTGTGCTATCCATTTAAGCTTCTAATGCTTGTGACATTATCGTTTCATGACTTGCAATGAACGTTTGATGTGTTATTGTAAAAATGGTATTCCTGTCCCAGCTAAATCCATGTTCTAGATTTGCTAAAAACAATGTAAATACAAAACTGGTGTTCTGTGCTGCTTACTGTACACAAATATATTTATAGATTTGGCAGATCTTTTTTCCCCTATTCATTGTTAAAAGAAGGATTTCTCGGACAAAGCATATAGTGATTCAATAGAGAGCAAATGGAAATTTTTCCAGTCGTGGTTGTCTTTAAAAAATACACTTTAAAATCTCACGTGCCTCAACCATTGACTGTATAAAACATGGACGTTGTGTCCGTAACATCCCTCGTGGTTTGTGAAGAGCAATTTTGAAGCCTAAAGTGGGTGGAGTCGGTCGTCGACATCTTAGCACGTGTCACTCCCTAATAATCAAAAATGGGCAAAAAGGCGTAGGTGGAGCTTAAGTGCCTTGTTGGTGACACCACCTGTCACTTTAAGGGGTCATACGGCACAAATGGTTTACTAGCCAATCATACCACACCTCCCTTATAGAGCATTGAGCTTTGTTAAAAAAAATCAGAGAGGCGGGGCCAAGGGGAGATACAAACACGCACGGTATGTGGAAGAAATACAGCGTTTTTGAACCTTAAATCGTGTATATACATTACATTTCATCTAAAACAAACAATAATATCAGTTTAAGTGGCTACGCCCTCATTTTTTTTGTTTCGGAGCCAGTATCTATCTGCCAGTTGATGAATTGCAGTTTAAGTCACTAGACCGGAAGGTTGCAGACAAGGTCACACTATGCTCGAATGTCATCAATATAAACAGATGAGAAACTCTAAGCTTTGATCATTTTGTCTTATTTGTGACCCCGGATCACAAAACCAGTCTTAAGTAGCACAAGAACACTTTTAGTAAAAGCCAAAAATACATTGTGTGGGTCAAATTATCGACTTTTCTTTCATGCCAAAAATCATTGAAATATTAAGTAAAGATTATTTTCCATATTTAGTAAATTTGCTGCTCTAAATATATGAAAACTTTATTTTTAGAGTGGATGGGATGCTACAGTGCCTCTGATTAACAACTTTAGAGGCAATGTTCTCAATATTTCGTTTTTTTTGCAACCTCAGATTCCAGAGGTTTAAACCGTTGCCTGTCCGGCATGTATTGTCCTCCATAACAAAACATATATCAATAAAAAGATTAATTATTCAGCTTTCAGATTATGTAAAAATCTCAGTTTCGACAATTCACCCATAAGACTGGTTTTGTTGTCCAGGGTCACATTTGTATTTTTTCTGTTCCATCTAAGCAATTTTAGGAGAAAAATCTGATGCCTAGTTGATACTTGAATTAACCAAAACTGAGAGCTCCTATATTGAGTTATAAATGAGCAAAATGTGATCTGGATTCTCTGGGATTTAAACCCAATCTTTAAATGGATTTAAATGACCTTGGTGTTAAGGAACATCAATATGTGTACAGTATGTTATCCATTAAATATGTCTCACTCCTATACAGCACAGAGAAATCTCCTGTAATGTATGCATCTGACCTTGATTTGGTATCAGCGCTTTCATCTAATTTGTGCATCATTTTTAAACATCAATCTGTTTCCCAGAACGACTCTCTCTCCCCTGGTATGCGTGAAGTCTGAATCAATCTAAATCTAAAGCCGTAATAAAGTTTCTGTAATGCTGACAGACGTCCAGCGGATGATGCGAGCGTGAGTACGTGCCCTCATTACGAGAGGAGGATGTTTTCTTGACGGCGGTATTGGTGGCTAAAGACTTGATATAATTAGAAAATGAAGTGGCACCGCTAACAGGAACTTCTTCTTCCCACAGCAGAGGCTCTCGCCGCAGAATCCGTCCTCAAGAGATGCTGTTTTTAGAATGAGATATATTCATGCGGTGACTCAACGACAGCGCAGCACACAGTTTGCCGTGCCTTGCTTTTTACGGCTGGGTTTCGCAGGGCCTTTAGCGAATCGCTGCTTTGCTGTTATTCTCATTCCAGGCAGGTCCATCTGATCCCAAGGGCTCATTTTGGATCCATTTCAAGATGAAAATAGCTAAGGATGGGCTAATAGCTCTGTGTTCTGCTAATTGATTAACATTGCTTATTATGCTCCCACTAAATGGTTGTTGAAGGACGTGTGTGAGTATTTTACTTAGCATTTTAGTCCAGACTCTTCCACAAATCCACGTCACGTGGATTAAGACTCTCTGCGGACGGATTCCTTGAAACGTAATCCTCATATTCCCAATATTTTGCGTTGAGACTCAGTTTAACAAAAAATCTCAAAAAATCTCAGAGATTGCTCTGGAGACTCGGGTTTGTCTTAGATTTTTTTTAATGACTTAAACTGAGATGTTGAGATCTGACCTTTGATTGGTATATTTCAGATGTGAGGAATGTGTGTCAGACTTTGTCGAGATCTCCACCAAAACCATAAAGACCCTTTCATCTCATTGTTTTTTATAAAATGCACCGGTGATAAAACATTTCTGGATATTCTTATCTTTGCCCTAATATAACAACAATTGTGATTTGCATAGAAAACAGGCGGGTTCGATTTTTGAGCTTTATGACTTCATCGAGTCCGGTCTGGTTTAAACACAGCGGTGGACCGGGACAGTTGAGAGCGTGTAAAACCAGACAGCTTTTTATCTGGCCTCTCTCTTAAATTCAGCTGGTTAACAAAGGTCCGGCTCGACCCGTGTGGCTCTTTATTTTCATGCGCGGTGTGCTAATAAACTAGAATCAGTGAATGAAAGGAGATCAGTTTAGCAGCTTCAGATCTCTAAACTGCTCATCATGTCATTGTGTGTGTGAATGAATCTCAACAAACCCGTCTAGAACATGACCAGAGGCCTCACGTATGAAACTTTGTGAGAATTTCGTTGTTATTTTTTTTATAAATTTCTGTCTGCACAGAGAATTGCAGAAGCACATTTCAATGCCTCTTTTGTGCATACACAGTGTTTTTACATCAGGCCTCGGGTCTTGTTCCAGCAAAATAGTGTAAAAATGATGTTTTATTTAGAATCATTTGGATTTTCGCATTGTGATGGTTTTTTCACATAATCAAGCACATTTTCACATTGTTCTCTGTGAAAGACAAACCAACAATACACTTTTTTTACTGTTATGCAAAACATAGAAAATGGTGTCTATTTTTTATAGTAGTATATTATATTTATATTGAAGATGGTGACGTATGTAATTAATATTCTTTTAAAGAAAACGTGGTACATATTGTAGGTCATCTTAATGCAATTTCCCCTGGAAAAGTTTAAGTGGCCAACAATTTGTCTAACTTTCTTGGCTTACATTTTGTGTTTTTAACAGGGCTGTTCAACGATTAATTGCAATTAATCGCATCCAGAAAAACTACTGTACTAAACATATTAATATTAATTATACACATTCATATATTAATATATGATGTTGATATAAAACATTAACATAGACGTGTTTAAGAACAATATAAAAACGAATAAATGTTTACATATAATTTAATTATATATACATATAAATATATACATGCAAATATTTCCTAAGTAGATACATGTACTGGATGTGAAGGTGTATGTGTTTATAAATACAAAATAAATATGCATAGTGAACAGACAAATAAGATGTAAACACAAACTTTTTCTCTGGATGCACTTAACTGCTATTTATTCTTAAACATCCCTAGTTTAAAAAAATCTGAAATTACTATCAAACTAATGAGAAATACCATAGAGGCAATATGAAAAAAAGTTTAAAGCCTGATGCTTAATTCTCATGTAAAGTAATGTTAAAATGCAACAGCATTATAATAGTTTTGATTTCAGTTTTATAATTATTTTTAATTAGCTTTTATTTTTAGGTTTTTAGTTTTTATGTTATTTTTACTTAGTTTTAGCAATTTTGGTATATGCTTTTGTAATTGTATAATTATCTTTTTCATTTTGCTATATCAGATCAATTAATTTCATTTATTTTTGTTTATAATTGTAGTGCTTTAAAGTTATTTCAGTTTATTTTTTAAGGCAACTTTTAATTGTATTCTTTATTTAAGTTTTTCAAACAATATTATTGTTTAACATTCATTTTATTGAAATGAACAGAAACGTTTTTAGTAAACTAAAATAACCTTGGAATGCAAATAGTTTCTTATGTTTTTAAAGACACATGTAAGTAGCATGTTCAAGACGGGTTTCCTGAGATCTACCAGCATCAGTGTTTGTAAACTTGGCACATTTACATTTGTAATTGGAAAAATGCTACTGTTAAAAATCAACCACCAAACTCTCCACACATGAAAGTCTTTTAGGAAACATTTGTCTATCTTTTGAAAGCACATGAGACAAACATGTTCTCAAAGTTGTTTTCCCCACTTTCTCCATCGCTAATGCTTTGGAAAGAAAACAACAAGGAACAAAGAGACACCAGAGACCGTCTGCGAGAATAATTCAGCTGATTAAATCAAGACGGCACGTTCCCTCTGGTGATGCTGGGTCGGGTCTACCTCCGAGCTCATGCTGTGATAAGGACCAAACTCATCTGATTTTAGATAGAACGACTGAGGAGATCTCAGCTCTTCTGGTCCTCCGGGGTGAGCTCTTTTGGGCACCGTTGAATTAGTAACTCATTAAGACTAGATAAGGGAAAAAAACATCTGGCGTGAACGATTATACAAATCTGAATAAAGTAATTAAGACCTGTGTAAGAGTGAGGGAGGGTCTCAGGAGACGACCACACCTGGATTTGGAGAGTAGAACGTCCGCTTGAGCACTTGATTCCCAGATGGGTGTTCGGATGCGCACCGACTTAGCGAACGTAGTGTAATCGTCAGGATACCAATTTCGACACAGGCTAAGTATGGTTATGAACAACTCCAAAATAACAGAGTAGGCCAGTTCTGGGAGATTGCTTACCATGCTAACAGCGTAATCTAATCAAGACCTCCTGCAGGAGCCACTTACAGCCGCCGCGTGCTGAGACCAGACAAAGAAAATGCACACACAAAGAAAACACTTGTTCTCCTGCCACTTTCAACCAATATGCTACAAAACAAGAGCCGGTAGCTTCCGGAGGTCCAATCATATTCATACTCGGGTTTAATTTTGGATTGATCTCAGGAATTCGTAACTATTTCACGAGGTACCCAATATGTACGACAAAAGGTACAATTGTTAAGAAAAACAGTAATTAAATAATGAAGTAGGCATATACCTGCTGAAAAAACTATAGAAAATATAATGGTTATAATGGGAATTGTATTGCTTTTAATGGAAACTATAACGGTGTCTACTGGTATGTGGTGGATTCAATTGGTGGGGTGTTATCTGGCAGATTAATGCCATTGGAATACTGCCAAAAACATACGTCTAATTTTGTAATGGTTTAATGGAAAAAAGTTAATGGTTTATAATGGAAACCAAAAACATATCCATAACAGAAATTCCTTACAAACCAATAGCTTTTTGCATTAAACCATTACAAAATTCCTTTTGCAGTGTGTTTTGGGCCTTGTTCCATATAATTTAACATCCCGCCGATAGAATCCACCACATACCAGTATACACTATTACAGTTTCCAATAAAACCAATACAAATCCCTTCAAAACCATTACAACTTATTAAATGGTTTCTATTTTGTTTGTTATTTTAGCAGGGATATTACACAAAGGATTTTTTTACAATTGTTTTAACTGTATTTCGACATGTACACTACATCGGATTGTCTTCTAGGGTAATTGGAAATGGCCCTAAATGACTGGACAATCTCCTGGCAAAAAACTCTAGTTCATTTTTTCCCTTTTTTTAAAAACCCTACTGAAGAAAACAATAGAAGCCATTAGAAATTCCAATGGTTTCCGTTAAAAAAAAAACAATAAAACCATAAATAAATATTTTGTGTAGTGTGTTTTGGACATTATTCTAATAGGATTTAACATCCCACCAATAGAATCAATCCCATACCAGTAGAACCATTAGAGTGTCCATTAAAGCCAGTACAAATCCCTTTAAAAGCATCTTTAATGGTTTCTATTGTTTTTTCAAATTACCGGTCTTCCCCTCATGCTTTGCTTGATGTCAGGCAATTGTTGAATTGCCCGTAGCATGTTACTTTCCATTATTTAATAAGACTTTTCCTGACATGTATCCTCTGGTATGTTAGATAATATGTAATTTTCTCACAACAGAATACATCTGTTGTTCCTCTGCTTTAACACACTAATTGGACTATTTGTGGCTAGTAAGGTTGAAAAGAGACAGCCAACCAGAGGATTTTACTGGTCCTGTGGGACACTGAGGGGCTATAACAGGACTGACGGATTAGAGATTCAGAAATGCCTGTGGTTGTTTGAGAGACTTTGATTTAATCTCAGTCAACGTCAGAAGATTTGTGACACTTGATGCGAGATACACTTGACTGTGTTGCACTTAACCTGTCTGACAACTCGTCTGATTCTCTCTGGCCGTCTGACGGACTGTCTTCACTACTTCATGTACTGTCTAACACACTGACTCAACACTACACGGAATCTTATTAGAAATACAGACAGGAGAAAAAGCCCCGGACTGTCAGTGTCTCAGAGTTTGTGCTGTGTTTGATCCTCTTGACCAAGAAGAATTTGTAGTTTTATTTATTTAGTATAACTACACAAGCCATATTTATTTGTGTATTTATATAGTGGTTTACTGTATACTGTATATCTACATGGTGTTGAATCTGTATTATCATAAACGGGAGAGACTGGAGCCAGAAGGGTTGGTGGGGGTGTGTGTTTGTCTTTCTCAGATCAATAGCTCAACGCTGACGCTCTGTAAGATCCTTTATGAGCCATAAAGGACAAGGACGTCATGATTGCTTTAACCGTGTCTTTCTCCTCCTCTTGGCCGGCCGTGTGCTGGACCAGGTGACGAGACCTCACCCGAGCTCCTTCAGATGCTTCACTGAGCAGCAGCTGCCACACAGGGGGCGTTTGGGAGCGCCGAGGGGCTTCGAGGAATGATTACAGTTTTGAGAGGCGCCCGGGTGAAAATAGCAAAAAAAGACAGAAAATAATCAATTTTTGCAGCAGTGGCCCCGTTAGACGGAGTGGGTGTGTTGTTGCCATGGCTTCCTGCACATGCGTGTGTGTTTGTACCAAGGGACACGTGGATTCCGCAGTGTCTAAAACATGCTTTGGGTGTCACTTTTCAAAGTAATCTCTTTAAGGATATATAAAATCTGAAAATTGTTTAAGTGCCACAGTTTGGCACAGTGTATTTTGTAAAGAATGTACCTGTATGTGTTAAATGCAAATTAAGCATTTTCACCAGTGGTTTCATCTAATTAAAAATATATTTCATATAAATAAATGAAGAAATTAAAATAAATATATATATACAAAACATCATGGTATTTTATATATTTTAGTTTAGTATACGTAAGTTTGTTATAATTTATAGTTATGATTAATATAATATATACTGTATGTATAATTATGTGTGTGTGTGTGTGTGTGTGTGCGTGCATGCGTGCGTGCGTGCATGCGTGTATGTGTGTATGTGTATATGTACATGTATATGCATTTGTGTATGTATGAATGTATGTATGTGTGTGTGTGTTTTTATGTATAATTATATATATATATATATATATATATATATACATACACACACACACACACACACACACACACCAAACAGTTGCTTTGGATAAAAGCGTCTGCTAAATGACTGAATGTAAATGTAAATATATGTATATATATATATATATATATATATATATATATATATATGTTTGTGTATATACCTATAAAGTGTATATATATATTTATAAAATAAAATAAAAACCCAAAAAGTATTGCATAATAGATATATTGAAATTTGAACAAATAAATATCTTTGATTAGAATTAATTTGAACATTTAAGGATTATTGGTTTTATTTCGTTATGGCTAGGTGAGACCTTATATCTATCTTGTGTTTAGATACATTTTTTGCATTTTTTAAAATTGCATTTAACTTCTGCTTTGAATTTTTTTTTATAATAATAGACTACTAATCAAAAGGAATGAAAAGAAAAAAAATATTTACACTAAATGTGGTGCGGCGTAGGATCTCAGCATCTCTAATGGCTCAGGAGGACTTCTATTATGTATTATCATGATGCCAAGTGCTCATTTAGGGTTAGTTTTCTGCTGTATGATTGTGTGGTTTATAAGGCTTGGAAACATGACATGTGCGCTTCTCTTCTCTATTGCTTTTACAGCATTCTATCCATTCCAGTGAAATGATACTAACTGCACATCATTGTGCTTTCATTCCTGTTAAACATCCACATATGCAAATTTAGTGCAGTAAAACAGAAGACATCACGTCCGATAACATCCCCAGACCCCTCGTATTCAGGTTGAGAATAGCCACTAAACGGCCTCGTCTGACACAGTGGCAGATGAAGTTATCAAACTACATTACAGGCTATCAAATTTGAGCGCCTGAATTGGTTGATAAGAATGATTGATCTCTCAAATCACTGTGATGTTAGTTTTATGCCAAAAATAGCCGCTCAGTAGACCTCAGTTAAAACACCAGCAAATCGCTCGTGAAAGTCTTATAGTATATGAAAGGTATGTTAAAATCATATTCTTGTGTCATAAACAAGTCTAAACATGAAGTTTTGTACGTTTTTTATTGTATTGGTATTAATAAATAGTTTATGTTAAAGTTTTGACTAAATACTATAAATCATACCTGATCTAGTGTTCAATACATCACAATTTCGTTCAACTGTTGATTTATTAGAACAGTTAAAGGGACAGTTCATCCACAAATGACAATTCTGTCACCCCAAAATGTAACCTCATGTCATTCCAAACCTGCATGAGTTTCTTTCTGCTGCAGAACACAAACAAAGATATTTTGAAAAATGTTGATAACCAAACATAACTCCATTGACTTCCATTGTATGAACACAAAACCACTGAGATTTCTCAAAACATCTTTGTGTTCCACTGAAGAAAGGTGTGTTATGAAGGTTTTGATTAACACAAATGTGAGTAAATAATGTCAGCATTCTTGTTTCTGGGAGAACGATCCTTTTAAAAACTTTAAAGTATTGGCGAGTAACCTAATTAACATTTATGAGTTAAGCTTCCAGTGCCACCGTCTCCAGCACTTTTAATGCAAAGTGACGTTCACGGTTCCAAGTCGCCTTGAAGATGCGAGACAGCGGGTCTGACCTTGTTACGACGGGTTAGAGGTGTAATTTTCAGACGGGCGAGTTCAATGTTCCCATTAGTCGGCCACGACACGAGAATTAATTACAAGCATGTGCAGTGGCATCAATGATAAATGGTCTACAGTAAGTAGATGCAAGTGGAGGTTATATATGTCACTCTATTATGTGTTGAATTATTCATGTTGATACCCTTGTTTTTTTGGCGATGTAACGTGGGCAGCAACTGGCACCGTCTTCAATCATCTCCTCTTCTGTCGGCTGTATTCCTCCAGTAGCTTGTGCACGTTTATCTCCGTTGACCTTTCTGGAGATCTCAAAGCCCAGTTGATCATTCCTAACATCTGTTTACGGAAGGGCAAATAAGTGTTCTCGCAGATCAGTGTGTTTTAACTGTGACCTCGGGGCAAAGACGAGTCAGATGGGTTACAGAATTAAAAAGCATCACAGACTCTGCATGAGTCATTGGCTGTTGGGTTGAATTTCTTTTTAATGTCAACATAGGCCTGTGCTTTCCAAAGATAAAGATATACAATAACATTCCTGTTCATGTTGAAGGAACTTTTTACCAAAATTGAAAGGTAAGATTCTCTCATACTTTTCTCACCCTCATGCGTTCCCATATGAAACGGAGTATGATTTCCTTTCTTCAGTTGAACACAAATTATTTTACTATTATTTTACTATTATTTTACTATTTATTAGTTTTCATTCTATAGAGGGATATTTTGACACTCTTCACGTCCACGTAACGTCCGTCTGAGTGTATTTGTTGGTTGTTGTAAAAGTCCCATTTGGGATAGAGAGTGTGCAATTTTCCAAAAAGTTTAATTAAACGTTAATTTTAATCATTTATATCGATAAATTAATGGAATCTTTTTGCAGAGAGGCATCAGCAAATATCGTATCGCTGCGGAGGAAACCGATCTCGTATCTTATCGTGATGAAGTGTTCGATTTTCACCGTGTTACAAAATGTCTATAGCAAACTATTTATAACTAAAACGAAATAAAATAAATTTAAGTATAAATATTTATGAATTAAATGAAATAAATATACATTTATTGTGAAAATTAAAAAATATATATTTTGAGATGTTTGTATCCATGGAAACACAGATCAGGGGGCAAGTTTAATAGTGGCACATTGATAACGTAAGACGCATAAACCCTTGAGATTCAACTTTATTGACGTACCGCCACATTTAATCATTGCTTCATGAGCGTTTAGTCTGAAAACAGATTTTTGTTTTTAGAGTCTTTAAAACCATCTGACTCTAAAGACACAGGAAAAGGCATTCTGATTGGTTGATGGCAGCAGACAAGCAAAAAAAACTGCCTAAATCAATTTTCTGCTTTTAAAAGCCCCCCAACACATCTATCACTTCATCTTTGTGATTTATACCTTGCTTGCAAAGTGTTTTTTCGCCTTTGTCTTTGAATGACCTTGAACAGAGAAAGATGCTATTTGCACCATGAGGTGTAGTTACGACATCAGCCAGCAGGGGCTTTTTGGACAAGATTGGGTATTTAAACCTCGACCCGTGAGTATTTCCCAAGCTCCCCCTCCTCTATACTTCAAACAAGGCCTGTTTTCTTCCTCCCGTCTGTGGGAAAGCCAGACCGGGCAATTGAAGGCCACAAGAGGACTTGTATTAAGGGAAGAGAAGCCGTGTAGGGTGTTAAGACAAGAGAAGAGGGGAGCAGAGCAGCATCCGTGCATGACAATGAGAAGACCATTCAATTAGCAGCAGTACACAGGGCTTGATGCTGATGAGCCGAGACATGCCGACCCGTCCTGATCCACCAAATAAAGACAGGGTACTGGAGGACACGACCAAGAGAGTTAGAAGTGTTAAAACCCTCACGAGGGCAGAAACGTATTTTAAAAACATACTTTAATCTGGACGCACACCAGACGGTTTGGGCCGTGAGTTTTTCTTTTTGGAAGTTGTTATGTTTGATCAAAATGACTGATAGTTAAGCCTCTCTTTTGTCCAGACAAAGACTTAACACACATTTTATTTTTATAAATTATCTCTTTCAGGCGATATGTTGTCAACATTAATGAAAGGGCTTGTGTGTTGTGCCGTCTCAATGTTGCCTGACCATGTTAGAATTTGACACGGTTGATGATGTCAACAGCTTGTCTGTGTCATATTTCACTCCGACATCATAAGAAAACCATACAGACTTTAGCCCTTTTAAAGTCGTGCCACCTGTTATTTATGTCAAAATGAATGGCAGTTAAACAAACCGAATTTACAATAAAAAGCAATAAAATATAATGAAAATAGTGAATAGAAAAATATGCATTGAGTAAGGGAAACTGTAGATCTTGTCGGTTATCGCAAATAAATAAATCCTGACTGTTGATCAGGACTGCGTCCTTTTACGGAAATGATGAGTTTTTTTGATGCCCTTTGGCAGATGTGTTTATCCGCGTTCCCTGGAAACAAACCCACGACCCTTAAAAATATTTTTCTTACTTTATTTGTAACAAATTTGAACAAAAAAAGATGGCGGAACCATACATTTAACATATAAGTAATAGCGGTCAAGATGAGCTGTGTGTTATCAGATTTAACGATAGCAAACCTCAGATTTAAGTGACGACCAATCAGAATCAAGTATTCTAGATAGACGGATCATTTTTTAATAGACATTGCAAGATAAGATGTAAATTCTTCCTACACCAATGTCTTCAGTAAAGCAAAAAACAACGACACATCAAAACAAACAATATTGACTTTCTGAGCCATCAAACGTCTCTAGAGAAAGAATCTTGTTTTGTGTTACAGTAAACAGTTATTAGCCTTTAGCGTTTGCCCGTCATGCTCTTATGAGCTGACGCTATTCTGTTGATACTGCAGTTCTGAAGCTGTAACATATGCAATGAAAGTGTCTTTGGTCTTCATTTTATTCCTCAGATCTAAAGGTCACGCTGTATGTTAACATTACAGAACACCGGTGACATTAGAACTAACCAGTCAACTGCGTTCTCTCTCTCAGCAGATTTTCTTCTTCTACCATCCTGATGGAATTTGTCACTGATGATATTTACACATGATGGACTTGTTCCGTCTGCGTCATGCTTAATTTTCAGCCTTAAAAGCCGAAGCTGTCCACATCACCACAGTCATTCATCATATTGACAGATACATTATTTATCATCAAGATGGATCATCTGCTAATTTGTACAGCCAGAGCGATCTCTATAGCGTCTGAGCTTTAAAGGCTGATTTTAGTGAACGTCTTCATGTTAGGATTGGTGGCGAGTCAGTTAAATATAAATCATCTGAAATTCCCTCAACGAAGTATCTATTTAAATCCTTTAAACATTGTGTTTAATGTTAGCAGGCACTGACGTGACGACAAACAGCGACAGGTTGAGCCAGTCAAACATCAGAAAGCCGTAGTGTCTGTGTGTTTGAGTTTATTTGAGGAGTGTTTTTTTATTCTGTAGCTCGTGGCAGAATACTCGTCAAAAACGACATGCACAAAAATAAACACATCAGCACAACTGAGGCGTCGCTACACAGACTGAATCTTGTCTCATGTCGTGTATACGCTGGAGGTCACAGATGGGGGTCAAGGTTTGACTGGTTAGTATGGTTAGAAATCATAAATGCACTGTCCTGAGGGCAAGAAGCATCTTTATGCATTGATGTGCAATTGTAAATGATGAGTTTATATGCAAAAAAAAAGAAACTCTGTTAAAAAAATGTTAATCATGTTTTTATTGTGTTAGTTAGCTGTAGTTTTTGAGTTGTTAACTCAACTGTTGTTTGATTGATATTTGTTGGAATTCACAATATCAAAACATGAACACTTCATTTCGAACTGCATTTCAATGAATAAAGTTGAATGTTTGAATGAATGTTTTCTGAAATAATAGATATTTTTGCAGGCAACATACATCACAAATGTTGGATAGTGATGTTTTTAATCAATAAATACAGTTTTAAATAAACTTATTTTATATTTATTTAAATTATTTAAAATTAAAATATTTTCTAATTATTTAAAAAATATTTATTTTTGTTTTGTTAATAAAAAGATTTGTATTCTTTTTAAATGTACTTGAAACCTAACTTGAAATGTTTTTTTTTGTGCAGAGTAAATAAAAAAGCAGTTACTGAGCAAGTATGAAAAATCAATCTTAAAAACGGTCTCTTTGCACCGATTCACAACATTTCAAGTAACGATTTATAATCTGAGCGGTTCTGATTTCACAGAAAATGTCAGTTTGACATCATGACAACTTAAAATCATGTAAAGATATTAATCTTTTGCATATCGTTATAAATACAAGATTGTGCTAAATGTGAATGTCAAGATACGTTAAGTAACAGAGCTGGTGACAGGGAGGCAAATTGCAGCTTTCAAGAAATAAGTAAAGTTTAAAAACTGTGAAAAGATTATGTTTTGGTTTATTGAGTTCAGTAGTCTGTTTAGTGGTCTAGTTTAAACAGTGTTAAGACTTTGTAGCGAGTAATTTTGACATGAAGGAGACTGGAATCTATTTGCCGCCGGATGTTGCAAACAGTTATTTTATTCCTGCTGTGCCACAGATACCAGCTTCCTATTGTTTGTTTCATGTTTAATATTGTTTCCCAAAGCCACTGACCTACTCAATTAAATTTCAAATGAAATCCGTCTGGCAGTTTATTTTTTTTATTTCTTTGAAGGAAAGACGGGAGACAAATAAACGATCACAGTTTCAGCGTTTAGACATCGGTGGGAAGAATAAACGGGCAGAGGGGAATCTGTAAATACGATTGCCTCGGTAATTAAGGATTGAAAGCGAGAGAAAGAGAGAGAAGACAAGAACTGAGAAATGGTTAGAGGATTGTGTCTGTCATATCTGTAATGTGTGTGTTAGAAGATTACAGAGAGAAAAACAGAAGGATTATGGAAGAGGGCGGTGGACCCTTAGCATGAGATTATAAATGAAATGACCCGTCCATGATTTATCCCTGACGCCTTAAGCCTGTGGCCTACTTCCTTTTGTTTACGTGTACGTGAGCGTACGCGTACAGCCAAACACACAACCTTGCAAAGTATACTGCTTTCGACTTATATGCGTTTATACAGGTTTTGACGCATGCGCATCACAACATATTGCAATACCTCTCCGGGCCTACAGGGGTCAGGTTTTCTTTTATTACGTTGATTCGATGCTCCCACGACATGGTTGCAACCTGGTGGTTAAACTAATTACTAAAAGATATGGAATGCACCTTCTGCGACCTGTGCGTACTTTGTACACAAGGTAATAAAATTCTGGCGGTGAGCGTACAGTACATACTCGCATAGTATTCTGATGACGTAATTTGCGCCAAGCGCACTGTATGATGTCCCTCGTGTACGCGTAAAAAGGGAACTATACTTCGGCCTTAAGTCTGCAATATTTAGGATGCAATCTTAAATCACAGATGAGTTGTTGTGTTTTTATAGACAGTTTAAATGGACAGCAAATTCATACTTTTCAGATAAACAGCGTGAATTTTGTTTTCGACAGATGAGTAACCGTTTATATTGTGTGTTAGGGAAAAGATTTTCAGAAAGAAAGTCATATATCAAATATGTATTTAAATCAAATTATATTTGATATTTCTTATGCAAGATAAGTAATCGTAATTAGCATTTTGATGCCATAGTCTTGTGTCTTGTCAACACAATCTGTATTTTTTATGAGGTGGCTTATTCTTAAGCGTGATCTGCTTTCGCCTGTCATGTTAAGGGTTGTGCTTCATTCTTGCTGTTTTTAATATATTTTGTACTATATATTTGTTGGTATTGTACGGTAGGATTTTAATCATGCAGCTCTGTGTTTCACCTTCACTATTTTGTTTGTGCATTTCAACCTTTGGCCGTTCTTTGATTTCTGTGCCACAGGTAAGCATCTGTGCTGACTCACGGTCAACATACAAACTTTAATAGTAGCAACAGTGTGTGCGCACAGGATAACATCGGGATCCATGGTGAAGGTTGGTGATCAGTCGTATTGTGCCGTGTTTGGAACAAAGTGCTCAGGCCGTGATGCTGATGTGCTGGAAAGTGAATCTTCCAGGAAACGTGACTGATGAGACGGCGAGATCAATAGAGATGCGGATGGGCTGGTTAGGATGAGAATATCTCTACGCTCGGCTCGCTAGCCCGTCCTGATGTCCTCGTTCGGCACGTCTCAGCGCCGTACGGGCCCGCCGGCAACAAGAGGCCAAACTTTGTCCATCTGGAAGCGCTTGTGTAGCTTCACAAGCAGATGGTAAATTGACCATTCAGACTCAGAGGAAAGCCTCTAGTATGCAGTGCAGTGTAGGACGCTACAGGGCTTGTGTAGGAGATCTGTTGAGTCAGGCAGGTGATGTTTAACTCAGTAATGAATGCTCATCACAACATCACCACAGGACAAGTTCAAGGTTATTGAAACACATAAACAGAAAATAGATGTGGTCAATAAAACACCTGCACAAACACACTTAAGTATACATCAGGTTCACTTTATTAAGTGCACTTAAGTTCAAGTATACTTGTGTTACTGTGAGTACAGTATACTAATACCAATGTACTTGGAACAGGCAACATATAAATCACGAATGTTTGATTGTAATATTGTTAAATAAATTAAATACATATCTCAATGCAATCATTTTAAAATGTATTTATATAATTTCAAATAAAGTACATTTTTAGTTATTAGAAAAAACAAAACATTTTGTTTTTTTAAATAGAAATTATTTAAAAGTTATTTAATAATTATAGTATATATGAAATAAAAAATATTTTATTTTATTTCATAATTTTATCTTGTACAAAAAAGGAATATAGTTAAATATACTTTATGTAGTACTGTAAGTAAATAACTGTATAGCATCAGTTGTGTTAAATAACAAACGTATGTTCATGTTGTGAGCACGTTGTAAAGTGTTGGTGGTTCCTTTTTAAGACCATCACAGCCTTCAGCGAGATGTGTAAGCACGCAGATGCGCAGGCGTACGTACAAACACACGCCCTACGCTCTACTCAGCAGCAATGCGGCAGATTCCCCCCTCCCCTCTGTGGCTGTCACCATGGCAACAAGCACAGTCTTCTTGTTCAGAGAGCTTGAATGTGACAGTAAGTTTGAGTGGTCTTCTGGGGTCGGGTAGTTTGGATAATAAAGGGGGTGTGGACTTGAGCAGGTGTGGACGGGCACAGTCATTAGGGGTCCTCTCCTGTTCCGCCCCTCCTCTGTGTTTGCACTCGGAGTCCGCCCCGGGACGGTGATTGGTGCGAAAACCTTTACAAACTCCATTTGTAAATAGCTCTTGGCTTCTGAGCTTCGTGCAGGTCGAAGGTTCGCAAACAAAAGCTTCTGTTGGTTTGATCTCATCTTTACACCTCTACTGAGGCTGGCTCAGAAGTATTGGTGTTGCTGTAGGAGAGGATAGACAAATCTTAAATAAGATCTCTTTTATATCTCAGATGTGGATTTAAAACAGCAGAGAGATCTCAGTGAGACTTTTGCTTGAGTCTTAAGCTTCTTCACATTGTTCTCCTGAGATTACTGAAGTCTACAATTGAAAGTCTGTGATCTAAGAAACTTTTCTTATTATTGGCTTTTCTGTGCACTTATATATACTTGGTGCTTCAAAAGGTACTTCGATCCCATGGAAGAACATTTTGGTTCCATAAAGCAGTGGTTCTCATATTTTTGTTGTAGGGCCCCCTTTGTGTAGAATGCAGAATGCATTGCCTTGTGGCCCCCCAAAAAAAGATTGATGATCTTAAACTTCAAATTTTAATTTAGCCAAAAACATACTCCCTTTGTTATACAATGCTGGAACATCAAATATTTTGTTTGGTGGTCTTATTTTTCTGATATTTGATTGCATAAGACCCACAGCACTGCAAATGTTCTGTATCTACTTCATCAGATAAACTCAGTCTGTGGATCTCTGCTAATGAACTGATGATTTAAATCGGGGTGTAAAATAAAGGACACGTACAAAGAGCTGTGGTGCTCCAGCGGTGCTGTAAAGTAGAATGCTAATGAAGACGTAGATCCACTCGACCTAAAGAAGCTTCTTTAAAGACAAAAATGTCTTCTTCAGAATCTGTGCCCTCACGGAGATAATGCATTTATGTGAAGACTCGACTACAGACCAGGTGCAGGAAACTTGATTTAAGTGTGTCTTCATGTTTCCTGATGCTTGAGATTTTTGACGAGTTTCTGCTGGAGGTGTCTCTTGTGTCTGTGAGCACAAATGAAGAACATCTTCATTCATGATGGGAAAATGAACTTCACTCACATGTGGTTTCATTTTCGTTCTCTTGAATAGAAGAGATAAAATTTACCATGTCAAATGTTGTATGGAAGTGTTATACAGTTTTTGGGGAATTTTATGGAAGCTCAGCAGCTTGGTCACCCTTACCGTGCGTTCACAACGCCACCCTGCCAACAACGCTGTAATAGGAAGATTCATGGATCGAATGCTTGCTCTTGTTATCTTTATATAAAAGGGCCGCAAAGCAAAAAAACATGTTGATCTTGTGCAGACTGACCACAAGCGGACTATAAGTCATCCTTGTGAAATCCTTTAAATGTGAAGAAATCAAGTAAGAAATTAATCAATTGAGAGATTTTAACAATTATTGTTACTTTTTGAATAACGAAATTAAACAATTAAAAGCTATTTATGTGGTGTGGCTTTTATGTTCATGGTTCATAAATGATTGGGAAACCCGTCACAGTGATGTTTAACAATTTTTCTTTTGAACTATATGGTTTACATGACTGCGTTATCTGGAATCCTCTAAAGGGGAGGACTTCTTATTTCCGATTGGTTGTCGCCAAACCTCGTCATAGCTCATTACCATTAAGTTGGCATGAGTTCAACTCTCCTCAACGGACACACCGTCCAAGACGCACGGCTTCTTGCCGAAGCTCGCTGCCGGCTCACATTGAAAATAAATGTTTTCCGGTCAATTTGACCCTCTCGCCGGCAGCGGTGTGAACGCACGGTCACAAATGTTTTTCTATATATTAGCTGTCAATATTTTAAATCATTTGATATGTATTAAAACATAAGGAATTGGTGCTTTTCATCTATTGAAAAATGCATTGTTTCAAATATTGCATTATATTATTTAGTATATTCCCATCCATATTTGCTTCATGAGATCACTGTATTGAAAAGTGTGGCCAGGATAGTTTTAAGAAATATTTTTTTGCGTTTCACAGAAAAAAGAAAGTCAGAAGTTTGGCCTAAAATAATTTTTAATAACCGTTTAAATGTTGATTAAAGTTTCCCCCTGACTATCATATCGTCTGTATCTGGTCCCGAAGTCTTGTAAGAATTAATTAAGTTCCGAGTTTCGTCCTTCTTCTTAAATGTTTGCAACTCTTGTCTAAATTTTTCTCCTTTCTTCTTTTCCAACCCATTAATTCCTGATTCCCGTATCTCAGGAGGAGGTAGCGAATCCTCTCGCATACTCAATGCTTTTTCTGCTCTCACTTCCACCTATTTCCCCATCGTCTCTTTCCCAACACACCAGTGAGCCTCTGAATGAACTTGATTGACATATCAAGGGTTCTCCCCAAACACATGAGCCAAAAAGACTTTTTGAGTTCAAGCAACACGTACACACGTCTTTAATGTGTCATCACAGCTCCTGCTGAGTCCCAATGGGTTGGCGTGTTTACGTTCATCATCAGACGGTTCATGAGGTGAGGAGAATGTGAGGAAGATGAGGATGTTCAGATTGCAACAATGGTGATCGGAGATGTGATCGGAGATCTTGGTAAAGGACTTTGGTAAACCGCTGTGAACACAGAGATTAAGAGATGCTGTAAACACGTTGAGATGTTTTGGACTGGTAAACATTCACAACTCGACAGCACTGCAGGAGTTTGATGAACACTTGAGCCACCGTTAAAAATGTATGAATGCCATTACTTGAAAATTTTTAATTTGTATCCAAGTCGTTTTATTTTATAGAATAATAAAATAACCTTTGTGCTTGTCAAATGGTGCAACGACTTTTATTCTAGTGTTACACTCAGTCTACTTCTCAGAAATATACTTCAATATAAAATTAACTATACTTTGCTTATAGTTACAGAAAATTCTAAGTGTATTTGGCCTTGTTTCTATTCCATGAATACTTAAAAGTAAAATATTCTTAAGTATAGATGGCTCGTAGTAATGTTTACTCTTTCGTTTGATTAGCCATCGAATACTTTTTAACATACTTCTGCATACTGTTTTGTAAACTTACAAGTGTAGTCAGCTTTAGGGTGGAAGTATGCAAGTAAATAAAGTACTAGTTTATTCGTTTTATAAGCCACAAGGATACTAAGAAGTGTGCATTCATTAACCAAAAAATGTGCTACAAGTATGGAATTAGTAAGCTTTGAGTATAACTATAAGTTCACTAGTAATGTAGTTGCAGTAAAAACAAAAAAACATAGTTGCAAACTAGATGTGTACGTAAATGTTTACTTTGATAAACTGCCAATTTAGTCCAATTAGTACAGCAAGTACATAAATCGTGAATGAGTAATCGACATTGATTTGACCACGTAAAGAATACTTAATACGGTGAACTTGAAGTGTGCTTATTTTTTATTTGGATAGTGGATCATGACTTCATGTTTTTTCTTCATAAATCATAATGAGTCATCCCTCACAGCTGTTTGTGGGTTTTGCAAAAATCTTATTAAAAAGAGACGCTGCTTGATAATTTAACGTGTTTTCTGATGCAGTGACTTTCAGACATTTTTAAATATGACTTTGTGTTCAAATTAGTTTTTTTAGGTCTTTCTGTTCGAACAAAAGCGCTATAGCACATAGCTTTTTAAACGCAGGATTCAAGGTTTCAGAAACGGCCCTCATGACCCAGTTGCTGTAATTGAGCTTTTCTCACTTTTTTCTCCTCGGCCGCTGCATCTCTTCTAATCCCTCATGACTCTGTGCTTCACACGTGTCTCCTATTTGCTGTTGTCCTCTTCTGCCGCTCTTACTCCATGTCTCATTACAGCGTCTCCTCTGTCTTCTCTCTCTCTCCACTTCTCCTTTTCCAAAGTCCAATATCATTCTTTCCACTTCTCTGCCTCTCGATGTGGAGAACTCTGAGCCCACATCTATTCAATCTATTTATCTCTCTTTCCTCCCCAAAGCTCCAATCCTGCAGCTTCACCGTCTCCGGTCATGCTTCCAACAGATTCTGCAGAATCGAGCAAATCCAATGTCTTATTTAGCCTCTTCTTGTTGGAAAAATGAAAAATCTCTTGTAGATTTCAACAGTTTCTTTTTGACCCCAATGAGATTACGGCACATGAGACACGCTCTTAAAACAGTCGTGAAGTGTGGTGATGGGAATTTGGTAAGAATCGTTGCGGGTTTATTTGCATGCGTGGTCTGTGCTGTTTTATCTTTATAATCACATAACAAACATGGGCACAAAATGTCGGTTGAACACAGTTTGCATGGCACGGCTTTCGATTTTTGCCTTAAAGGAATTTCTGTCATCGTTTATTCTCCCTCGTGTGGTTGTATACCTGAAACACAAAAGCAGATATTTAGAAAAATGTCTCTGTGGTTTTGTGTTCACACAATGGAAGCCAATTAGTGTTGTTTGGTCACCAACGTTCTTCAAAATCTCCTCTAAAGTGTTTAAGTATGTCACAACTCATCTCATTTGCATATATTTCATTTTCTCTCGAAGAGGCGAATTGAGACTTCAATTGAACAACTGACAACTTCATTATGTCTCCTGAGCCATTAACAAGCAACCTCTGAGCATTAGGCATTTCCCCCCAGAGAACCTGCAGAACAGAACACATCCCATAGCTTATTTAGCCCGTTCTCCTCTTGCCAACCGCCTGCCAACCAATTACCGACACTAGCATTAGGTGCCACCCCCGCAAACTCGCACCCCTCCGTTTCCGACACCCTCGACACTCAGCATCCCCGCAGCCATCACCTCCAATTACTGAAGCCGCCGCAGCCCGGACTCCCGCCGATCCTTCAGTGATTGTCTCACTCCGTGTCTGTCTTCACTTCATGCTTTTCCCATTCTGTTCCCCAACACAATTACAATTATCACACCAGTCGTACCGGAGCTGTGTGCACATCCCCTCCCTAACGCCTCATCCCCCCGGTGTCTTCTGAGACGTTGTGTTCTGTTTTAATTAGAGAAGCACTTCGACACTTTCTCTGGAGCCTTTTACTCTTTAACTCATTGAAGGAGTTTCGGTTTGGTAGACTGTAAACTAGCCAAGGTGTTGGTTGCGTACAGGCTTGATCTACACGCCTTTGTGCCGTTTGACATCAAATTTTTAAGCTTCTGAATTGTCATTTGAGATAGCACAAAACAAGATTTTATTTTAAATTTAGGATTTATACATATAGATTCTTATCCTGGTAATAGTATAATAATTTATCAATTTGACGTCTTTTGACTTCAACCCAAGGAACCTGCAAGTTCACATTTCAAACAGAGATGGCGACAGAGAGGCAAATGTTACGCATAGCTACCTATAGAAATCTGTAGTTATTTAATATTAATATATTAATATTGTATAATCATATCTGTATGATTGTTTAATATTCATATGTTTTGCAGTCCATGAACACAAGATAGGGTTTGTTAAATTTCCCACCATCATCAAGCTGGGCGATAAAGTTACTACAAATATTTGGACGAATATCGGGTACGCCCTCTGGAGATCGCATTTGTCATCCATATACACCATCGAAGTTCATTTTTTCAGTTATATGTTTCAGTTATAGTTTTTTAACCGTTATATTTCAAGGTAAGATTGACACTACAATGATTATACATCTGAAAGGTAGAGTTTGTAACAATTTTACATTAAAATATCCAAAAACCAATGGGCTAGTGTTATATATTTTGTTCAGCTGATTACTTAAAATATCTTAAATGTTTCCGACTACTTGTAAATCGTGTGAAAGTCGGCATTCTAAACAGTGACACAGAGCTGTACAGTCGCCTGTCAATGGAGTCATGTCCGCGTTACCCTTTGTTACCACCTTTACTGACGTAGAAACCAAATGACAACAGTGTCGTGGACAAATGTGGAAGTAGTGTCTTGCGTCTACCAAGCCAATTGCTTGTTTCGAACAGTCACTTATTTATGGACCACAATTATACGCAACATTTATAAAACTTTATCAATTTACTAAACTGTTTTTTACTAACTGCAGCTTAAGAGAATCGACAAATGTGACGCACCTGAAATCCTGGCCAGGACGTGTCTGGGAAACATCACCCTAAATAAGGAAGTCTTTTACTTTATCAAATTATGACTTCAAAATGTATTTTGTGAGCTCAGCGTTAAAACCACCCGTCTTTTGTCATAAAAAACAAACAAAGCAAATGGCTTCCTTACGGTTATCTTACTGAGCATCTGTGCGTGTTTGCATCACTATTTGTTTGTCTTTGCGCTGCTGGATCTCACTTTGCCAAATGCGGTGTGATGCCTTCAGGTTAGAATTCTTCTTCCTCTCTAGTTTCCTCTCTTACTCCACCTTCCTAATTGAAAGCTTTTCTGAAAGAACTTCATTGCCTGTGGGTTTGAGTTATGAGAGATGTCTGTCGTGAGATGTTATACAGATAGGATTGAAATCACATTCAGAAGCTTTTTGTAAAGAAATGTAACTTGCTCTTCATGCAGTGATACTGTCGTCCACAACAAGGAGGCAGAAGATAAAATATCAATGTGTTAGATTCTTCCTGTAGTTTTGATGCACCTTCTTTCCTTAAAGGAATAGTTCACACAAATGTGTATTATTAATTTAATATAATTATTCATCATTACTTTTACAGTGGATGTGCTTTATGTCCTTTCTGAGCATCAAAAGTTGAAGGAAAGAGCGGCTGCATAGAAAACGATATATGCGAACACTATGACTGATCACAATTTTACTCTCCTAAATCCATTTTGCACATTGGAACTGAAAGTTTCAGACGACATTTCTGTGCGGAGGAGCATTGGGCGTGTCATCAAAGACTGAGATTATCTTCTTACCTCTCAGTAAACACAAAAGGGTTTGGCAAACAGGCTCCCTTCATTTGTGACATCGTATCAATAATGTTTCTTGACCTGTAATCCTCACCACGTCCCGTCTGTGACTCCTGACCCCAATCTAATGATACACATCCCTCATCCTCAGCATCAAAGATTGCAACAGGTCGCTCGGCCTTCCACCTCATTTCAGAACTTCCTTTTGAAGTAAAAGTTCACTCGGTAACGTTTAAAGAACAACTTGATTTGCTATCTGTTTCCCATCGATTTCCTCTGCCGAGTGCAGATAGACGGATCGATGTCAGCATGACCTCCCGCAGGGCTTGGCGGCCGTCTTTAACCGATTCCACGCTGTCAGGCCGAACAGAAACTTTTTATCATTTTGTCCTCTTATGTTCTTCAACGAACACCCGGCAGACTCATCTCTATGCAATTTTTTTTCTCTCGGTATTGAATTCTTAAATGCTGTGACTGTAAGATATCAGCCATTATTCCAAATCGTTACGAGACATCAATATCCGAGCGCAGAGCAAGAAAAAGACAAAAAGTGCTCCAGAACTCATGCTGAGGAGAGATGGACTTTTTTTCTTGGTTGGCCGGTTATTATTCTGTTTTTATTCTTCGTTCTTCAATTATAAGACATTTTGTGGCCTCCAGGAGCACTTTTGTTTAAAATCAATTATTCAGTGCTGATTGTTAGAGCTTTTACTTTTTATTGTGTCTCTTTATTTGGGACTTTTTTCTCATGTTCAAAGAGACATTTTGAGCTCGATCTAGACTTCTTATCTTCTCTCTACACACATTTGAAAATAGTGTTTATTTTTTTTGTATAAGTTTTAAGTTTTTGCTCCAGAACTTACCTTTGCTCATTTTGTATTCATGTGAATAATTATTTTCTTTTTTTTATGACTGTCCTGAAATTTTAGACAACAATTACGTTTATACAAAATACATTATATTTGATGTAAATGAGAAGTTGCAGCAGAACACGTCCCTGCAAAGACTGATCGAGTATTCTGGAACTGAGCGAAACTAGAATCTGTTTATATCCGCTATAGACATTTCATTATAGAATGACTTTTCCAGGCATGAAAATCACAATTTTAACATTCTGTGACATTTCCAGTTTTACAGTACCGCTGGCTCTCTTCATTTCTTGCACCATAAATTTTGATCAAGTTACTTGTATGGTCCATCTTGTCCCGGTACTCAAGAATTGTGAACTTTCTGAACCGCAAAAGTTGTTAACACCGAGCCTCAAAACTATTTGATCAAACCCTCTATTCCGAATGCCTGTCCCCCCCCGGCACCCTCTCCGAATTCCTCCGGCGCACTGTATTGACTTCTGTTCCCTCTTCACCTCTTGCTTGGCTTTGGCCAAGCGTGCAAATGGCAAATGGACAGCGCGCGTCCCTGCGGCCAGGATGCTCCATGTCTTATTCATGAGGGCAGGTCTCTCGCCGTCACACTCTATATGAAAGAACAAGCTCTGGCCTGAGCGAAACTCCCACGGCTGTCCTCCGTGACATTTCCACTTCACGCGCTGGTGTGCTCCCATTCTGCCAGAGCTCGGTGTAATAAGAGTAATGCTCGAGTGGGGTGAGATGACGTGGCTCTTCTGTATGTCTATCTTCTCCCGAGATACCTCTGCTCTCTTCCCATTGGTCTGCTTTGACATGGACGAACAATTGGGGAGAATTTCTGCATACAATGAACAACAAAGCTCGGCTCAAAAACCGCATTTAATGCTGCACCCTTACAAATCAAACCGTCTTTGGTTTGTTTATTATTTTTACTCTTGAATTAAAGTGGTTTTTACGATAAATTCTGGGATTTTTCTCGAAGTTGTCTTAGAAGTCCCTTTAAAAACTTCGGGGCATTATTGTAATATGTCAACAATTCCGGCAAAATTGCATTAAAAGTGCATACAAGCAAACAGGGAAACCAAGATAAAATGATTGAAAAGTTTACTATTACAAGTTATGTGAAATGCTGACTTCCGGATGGAACCATGTCCATGACGCACATGCGTTTACATGCGAGTAGAGGCAAAAAAATATGGCGGCTTCCTGTACCGTGAGCTCTCACTGCTCGACTATTTATTAACGTTTCCCCAGCAAAATGAGGATTTGATTCACCTTTAAGACCAGCGGAGACACAGTATTTACATTTGCTAGACTTAAAACATACATGTACGTCGACCAACAGTATTAAAAAACACTTATTATATGATGCATAATATGCTTATAATGCTGACCATTTTGATAACGGTCACATTTACGTAAAACTTTAAAAAAACGCAGAGGAAAATTTTTTCCATCTTTCATCGTGTAAACGTGGCTTAAGTGGTCTTCGAGTGTCCTGAAGATTTAATTCTCCTTTTGTGTTCTGCACAAAAACAGCGTACGGTTTATGGAGGACATGTGGGTGACTGAATTTTCATTTTTGGGAGAGCTGTTTCTTGAGGTGATTTCATAAATAATTAACCCTGAAATGATCGACTCAATAATTGATGATTGTCTAAGCGTCACGAGTCAATGAACTCACCGAGACAGAAAGATATTATGGAAATGATTTCTGTGAATCAGACACGCGCGAGAGTTTCAGATCTTCAGGTGTGTGAACAGGTCGCTCTGTTCCATATTTAAATGTGGAGCATATATTGATTGATCAGATTTTAATGGGATCTTCTGATTTGCGATCAGTCTGATTTAGAGGGTCAATCCATCATTGGCACAGTTCTCTTTCTTTTCGTCATTAACTCGATCGCTCTATCTCTCCTCTTCCATTTAACTGCCATTGGAATGGGAAATCTCCTTATTAAAATTTAATTGCTGGCAGTTTGACTCTTTCCTCCTCAAAATGTCTTTGGTTATTTACCTGCAACTTTAGTGTTTGTAAAGCGTTTTAACGTTATGGCTCTTCGCACCATTAAGAATGTGATTTACGACTTTCGTCAGGATTAAAAAGAGTTTTTCAGCCTGAATCTCAGTTAAGAGCTGCGTGATTGTTTGCAGTCGGCAGTTTTCTCTTTTGTGTTGCTATGTTTATGTTGAAAGTTGCCATTGAGGTGTGACCTGTCAAAGGACTTTTATTCTATAAACTAGCGTGTAGAATTACATTTTATCTTTACTAGGTCTGCACAAATATGAATGGCTGCGGAAAAAATTAGGAGACCATTTCATTTTGTACTATTGACAGTTATGTGTTTAGGTAAAATTATATTTTTGTTCTGTGAACTACTAACAATATTTTTCCCAAATATCAAATATTAGCATTTATTTGTAGGAAATGAAAACTTGAGAAACAGGTGAAAATAACAGAAAAGTTTTTTAAGCAATACAACAGTCATATTAGGGGATGTATTTAGGAAAAGTTTGAACATAATTTATTATATGAAAACCTTGATTTTAATCACAATTTTTATACGTCTTGTCACGCTGTAATTCACATTGCAGTTGGACGACTTCTTCACTCCTGAGGTTTGATTTTTTTTAATTCAACAGACACTGGACTGAAATGACCACAATACATTTAGAAATGCTGATTTGAAATGAAATTTTTTAATATTCCCTTAGTTAGTTTATATTTAAATATAAAATACATTTTCCTTTTAGGAAAATTACCTTATTATATCTGTAGTCTTCTATTTTATCACACTAGTAGTTATACGACTAGATCTTCTCCTTAATTGCTTTAAAAAATCCCACGAATACATAGAGTTTGGTAAAACTCTTTTCTTTTAATGCACCTTTTTTGTGGAATGAACTGCAGAGCATCTTAATGCTGGATCAACTCCCTTCACTAAATGTTTAAAAAAAATGGACCAAGTTAAGGGAAACATGTAAATGCTTTTAATTAACTTCTATGATCTCTTGTATGCACTAATTGTTGTCTGAAGTTGTTTTATGTGTAACTTCTTGTGCTGCCATTTTACCCAGGACTCCTTGGAAGGAGTCAACGGACTATCCTGGTAAAAAAACAATAACATATTTAATATTTAATTTCTTTAATATCTTGCACAGATGTGCTTTCAAGTATCTAGTTTGAAAGTAGTTTTTACTTGAAAAAGGACACCAGTACTTATGGAGAATAAGATTTCTGCAGTGTAGTAACACGACCTGCACTGTAAGACGTTTTTCTGCTGCTGTGACCGCACGGGTGACAGGTTCATATTGAATTTAAAAGACTGCAGTGCATGCACGCATACACCAGAGGACGAGCCGCATGCTTGTGCGCATAAACACACTGATGTGAAGAATGGACACTACAGTGCTTTGATTCGATGAGAACTTTCTGAACCACTCAAATTACATGATTCTCCATCTGAGTCAAATTAACCAAACACTACATCTGATACCCTCCCGTGGACCCACCACCTACAGGAGGGACCGTAAGGGGCCGGTGCAAAGTGGATCGGGTGGTAGTCGAAGGCGGGGGCCTCGACAACCCGATCCCTGGACGCGGAATCTAGCTCTAGGGACATGGAACGTCACCTCTCTGATGGGGAAGGAGCCGGAGATTGTGCGTGAGGTTCAGAGATTCCGACTAGAGATAGTCGGGATCACCTCTACGCACAGCTTGGGCTCTGGAACCACACTCCTCGAGGGAGGATGGACTCTTCACTACTCTGGAGTTGCCCAGGGTGAGAGGCGGCGGGCTGGTGTGGGTTTGCTTATAGCCCCTCAGCTCAGCCGTCATGTGTTGGAGTTTACCACGGTGAACGAGAGGGTCGCTTCCCTGCGCCTTCGGGTCGGGGATAGGTCTCTCACTGTCGTTTGCGCCTATGGGCCAAATGGCAGTGTAGAGTACCCGGCCTTCTTGGAGACTCTGGGAGGGGTGCTGGAAAGCTCCCCGACTGGGGACTCCATCGTTCTGCTGGGGGACTTCAACGCACACGTGGGCAACGACAGTGACACCTGGAGGGGCGTGATTGGGAGGAACGGCCCCCCTGATCTGAACCCGAGTGGTGTTCTGTTATTGGACTTCTGTGCTAGTTACAGTTTGGCCATAACGAACACCATATTCAAGCATAAGGGTGTCCATCAGTGCACATGGCACCAGGACACCCTTGGCCGGAGGTCGATGATCGAATTTGTGGTTGTTTCATCTGACCTACGGCCTTATGTTTTGGACACTCGGGTGAAGAGAGGGGCGGAGCTGTCAACCGATCCGATGGCGGGGGAGGAAGCTGGACAGACTCGGCAGACCCAAACGTACTGTGAGGGTCTGTTGGGAACGTTTGGCCGAATCGCCTGTCAGAGAGATCTTCAACTTCCACCTCCGGCAGAGCTTCGACCAGATCCCGAGGGAGTCTGGAGATATTGAGTCCGAGTGGACCATGTTCTCCACCTCCATTGTCAACGCAGCCACTCGAAGCTGTGGCCGTAAGGTCTCCGGTGCCTGTCGATAAATACTTCAAGGATCTCCTCAATCCCGCCGTCACGTCTTCCATTGAGGAAGCAGAGGCCGAGGGCTCGGAGGCGGACTCACCCGTCACCCGGGCTGAAGTAACCGAGGTAGTCAAGAAACTCCTCGGTGGCAGGGCACCGGGGTTGGATGAGATCCGCCCTGAGTACCTCAAGTCTCTGGATGTTGTGGGGCTGTCTTGGCTGACACGCCTCTGCAGCATCGCGTGGCGGTCGGGGACAGTGCCCTTGGACTGGCAGACCGGGGTGGTGGTCCCTCTTTTTAAGAAGGGGGACCGGAGGGTGTGCTCCAACTATCGGGGATCACACTTCTCAGCCTCCCCGGGAAAGTCTATGCCAGGGCACTGGAGAGGAGAATCCGGCCGATGGTAGAACCTCGGATTCAGGAGGAACAGTGTGGTTGCCGTCCCGGTCGTGGAACACTGGACCAGCTCTATACCCTCTCCAGGGTGCTGGCGGGTTCATGGGAGTTTGCCCAACCAATCCACATGTGTTTTGTGGATTTGGAGAAGGCATTCGACTGTGTGCTCTGGGAGTATGGGATTCGGGACCCTTTGCTAAGGGCTATCCGGTCCCTGTACGATCTGCCCCATCAGACCAGGACCTCCAGCATGCACTGGGACGGTTTGCAGCCGAGTGTGAATCAGCACCTCCAAATCTGAGGCCATGGTTCTCAGACGGAAAAGGGTGGCTTGCTCACTTCAGGTAGATGGAGAGTTCCTGCCTCAAGTGGAGGAGTTCAAGTATCTGGGGGTCTTGTTCACGAGTGAGGGAAGGATGGAACGGGAGATTGACAGACGGATCGGTGCAACTTCTGCAGTAATGCAGTCGCTGTACCGGTCTGTCGTGGTGAAGAAGGAGCTGAGCCGCAAGGCGAAGCTCTCGATTTACCGGTCAATCTACGTTCCTACTCTCACCTATGGTCATGAGCTGTGGGTCATGACTGAAAGGACAAGATCCCGGAAACAGGCGGCCGAAGTGAGCTTTCTCCGCAGGGTGGCCGGGCGATCCCTTAGAGATAGGGTGAGAAGCTCGGTCACTCGGGAGGAGCTCGGAGTAGATCTGCTGCTCCTCCACATCGAGAGGGGCCAGCTGAGGTGCCTCGGGCATCTTTTCCGGATGCCCCCTGGACGCCTTCCCGGGACTATGTCTCCCGGCTGGCCTGGGAACGCCTCGGGGTGTCCCCCCGGAAGAGCTGGAGGAAGTGTCTAGGGAGAGGGAAGTCTGGGCATCCCTGCTCAGACTGCTGCCCCCGCGACCCGGCCCCGGATAAGCGGAAGAAAATGGATGGATGGACTACATCTGATAAAAAAAATTAGTAGCTGGAATTTG
Organism: Triplophysa bombifrons; assembly: GCA_029783895.1. Taxonomy (NCBI): domain Eukaryota; kingdom Metazoa; phylum Chordata; class Actinopteri; order Cypriniformes; family Nemacheilidae; genus Triplophysa; species Triplophysa bombifrons. Next base: position 3,705,657 of record CM056455.1, on the reverse strand, counting down.
AACGTTTTTTTAGTTAACACATCGTTTTCACGTCTTTATCAGTCCTTTGAGAGCGGAAGTGGCTTAGCTGGGTGAGATTTTAGCGGATGTACGTCATCACCCTGCATGCATTGAGTCTATAAGGCCGATTTATGGAGATGTAGAATCCTTAAGAAGCTCATTGTGATGGAAAGATATCTTCAGACTCAAGACTGCAGTTTCAGGGCCTGATCAATAATTTAAAGCATGCAGATTGGCCAAAAGACGCCCACAAATGCTGCAGTGATGGTTGTTGATTCACTTTAAAGGAGAATTCATCCAGAAATGGGAATTTTGATGTTATTTGCTCTTGCATGTCATAAACCTCAGTTAAAATCTCGTATAGAATTGTAGATCAGAGATCAGATATTTTTGTCTGAAAGTATGGAGCATTGTTTCACAGAAATAAATCAAAGTGTAAGATACAGTTTCGGTGTTGCTCGTGAATATATTCAGATGTGAGTTCTTCAATCGTGACTTCAATCTCAATCACTATGTCTGTATGAAGCATAAAATGGCACTTTATTACTTTATGCTCTTATCTTGAATTGGGTTGAAGTCAGATGACGTCCCCCGGGATCAGAAGTCAAAAGCTTCATTACAAGCTTACTGTTGTGAATTCAACATTTACTTTTATGTTTCTTTATAGTCAACCATAAATTCAGTATTGCTGCTTTAAATATGATTGTGTAACCTCGTTTTCTTCAACTATCTGTGCACCTGTAAGTCGAGGTGCCTTGAGTTATTTTATTAAAGCATTATGATCTTCCGGTTGCGTGTGTAAATGGACTATGGTTAGCACCGTCCCCGTCCAGAGCCAGTTTTAGTGTGTTAAAAGCCTGAAGCAGATGCAAAAAGGCATGAAATTTTGGAAATGTGCTATGAAATATGAAAAACTGGAGAGAGAGAGAGAGAGAGAGAGCGAGAGAGAGAGAGGCAATGTTAAAGGAACCTCTGGATGGTTGCTTTATCTCAGGCACATCCTCAGGGAAACCTGTTTTTAGACGGTAGAAAAATGAACAGCGTTTTGCAATTAAAAGAAGTGACGGGATAACAGGAGTGGGAGAGGTTGAAGGGACTGGCCGAGGCTTCACAGAAGGGCAGAAACGGGTCCAGAGGGGAGGCAGATGGGGGTTTGTGTGTGTGTGTGTGTGTGGGATAATAGAATTGCAGAAGGGTCAATTTGATTCCTCAGCCAAAGGTTTGAAAGAACAGCGATGGCAAAAGGCTTTTTTTATTGCCTCCTGTCACCCGGTGCCTGCCAGCCGCACCACCTGTGCTCACAGAAGATATGTTTATGGGTCTCTCGTGAGGAGTCCAAGTCTAATGTCTTTTTGCATCGAGGTTAAAATGTGTGAAGTCATGATCTGATCGATCTTTAATGCAAAGAGAACTGTTACACATGTGATATTTACACATGTTTGTGCCATAGACTTTTGTTGTGTTATATTGCACTAATGATTTATTTCTGTAACCAAATCCTCACACAAACCTTTTTGTATTTTTACATTATTAAATAAGTTTAATTGAGTATGATTAATAATCAGTTTTCCCCATGTGGCTGTTTTTATGTTTTGTGGGGACGTTCCATAGAAAATGAATTTCAATCTGTACACTTTTTATATTATATCCCCTAAAATTCTCACAGAAAAATATATTCATTTAGATTAATTTGTTGTTTATTGGCATAATGGTGTCCCCACAAGAATCTGTTCTTTAATCCAAGAATCGTATTTGAATATCGCCATAATTGAGTGCGCTTTTATTGTGGCGTGCCGGTATTGTGATCTTTATTGTCATGCTTGATGATGTTTTGGTATGTTTTTGTAGTAAATGAAAAATTACATAGAATGAAAAGTATCATTTAAGAAATGTTTTAAATCAAAATTAATATGTAAACAAATAGTGATAAAACGGTCTAAAATACCCCGATTTATAGCGTCGGTCCGCATTAGGTAGCATAAATATCACATTATTTACTTAACTTTATGAAAGCAATAAGCCCCGCAAAGCAGTGGGTTACATACATTGTAAAATACATTGTAACCCACTGCTTCGTGGGGATTATTGCAGTATTTGACTTTCCAGTTTTTTAGCTACTGTAATTGATTAGTTGACGAATAAACCATACATGTATAAAATTTTAAAAGCAAACTGACAATGAAGATAGATCACTCCTTTAATTAAGATAAATAATTTAAAACTATATAAATATTAATAATATCAACAGTAGGTCTCCTACATTTATGCTGTCACACCACAAGACACATTCACGGTTTATTTGTCAACCCAATTTCTGAGAAATGAAAACATTTAAGCTTCGGAAGACCTAAACAACGCGGTGTAAATAAACTTCTTGTTTCATTTTTTCAACCTAACCAAGTCAAAATGTAAACCAAATTTATATGTGTGAGATGCAAAAAAACGGAAACCGGAAGTAAGTGGTATATTGTAATGTATAGAATATATAGAATTAATCGCTGTATTTTTTAATTGCCCACAGTAACAATACTGTGCAAAATATTATTAATATAAATTATCATGATATACCATATTATTGAATCATGAGAATGTCGCAACACGTATTATTATTTGCTCATATCTCTCTTGTTCTTCATTAGATGGCCATCAAAGGAGCAGACACAATACATTCCTGCCCACAGTTTCTGACATTGCGATAATTCCTCTAAAATAGTTCTGAGAAAACTCCAACAAAAGCCATTTATATCCATATATGGGCAACAGGAAGCTCAAGTTATGAGAACGTTTATTTGTTTTTGACAGTTAATATCGTAGAAGAACCCATACAAGGTCATGGTAAAGCTGAGTTCCCTTTCTGTCGGTCTCTCGACGTTGTGTCGAGAACGACAGATGGGGTTCGCCCTTGAGAACCAATCAACTCTGACTACTATAGAAAAGGCGAATGAAATTTGGCGAATGAAATTTGCATGCCGTGCTCCGCCCCCGGATATCCGGTATAAAAGGAAGCCGGCGTGCATCATTCACTTACCTTTTGTTCTTCAGAGCCTTCGCTCATGACTACGAACAGAACGAATTCAATGAATTCTTCTTCTTCTGCCGGTTCTACGACGTAGAGCAGCGGATCGTCCCTACCTGCAGCGACCTTCCCCTGGGTGTCTCGGCGGTTCCGGAGGTGTTAGAGATTTTTTCTAAAAAGGTCCTTTTCAGGACTGACTAAGCATTCTCCAGCGCGGCATGTCCCGCTGTTCTCTTGGGTAGAGCACTATCATCGAGGACGGGGATGGACACGATCGCTGCGTTAGGTGTCTGGGCATCCAGCACACTGAAGCAGCGTTCGTTGACACATCTTGCCCGCACTGCAGGCAGATTGTCATTCAGAAGTTGCGGTCACGGGTGACTGTCTTCCTATGGGAACCAGCCACCATTTCGTCTGCTACCCGGGCTGTGACATTGGTGGCTACGGCCCCAAAGTTCGCGACATCGGGGCTACGGCCTCGAAGTCCGCCTCTATTAGCAGCGTTAGTGATGTGGGGACCTCTGCGAACGTAAACCCGCCAGCCAAGTGCTCACGGGCCGATCGCACCCCGATTCGCTCTTCTGAACGTTCCCCAACCGGCGGTGGCATACCGTCCGGATCCTCAGCCACACACTCGGAAACGATGCGTGACGTAGATGAGATGTCGCTTGCAGCATCGTAGGGAGACTGGCATCCGACTCTGACGAATCCGAGCTCCAACCCCAGCGGTCGAGCTCAGGAGAAAGCAGAGGTGATGTCAACCGTGCTAATCCGGGGATATGTGGTTCCTGAGGTCGGAGCGCGGTGCAAACCGCGTCCACCCCGGGTGCCATATTTTTCCCGGAGCTGCATGAGGAGCTGTGTAAAACTTTGAGCGCTCCGTTCATGGCCCGCTCCAGTGAAACCAGCTCCGGCTCCCTTGCTTCCCTCGTTGGTGGGGCAGCCAAAGGCTACGTCGAGATCCCCCGGCTGGACAGTGCGCCTACGGTACACCTGTGCCGCGGGCGGCTGCCACCTGGGGGGAATCGGCCATGCCTACCGTCCAAAGCGTGTATGACTTCGGCATCACTGATGTCGAAGCCTTGCACTGCCGCGGTCCAGGCTGCCCCTCTTTCTACGCCATGGCCATCCTGCAGGTCCGCCAGAGAGACACCCCCGGCTGAACCTTGCGCAGATGAATGACACCGAGAAAGTCCGCTTTCTTGATGCATCCGTCTCGCAGGGTGGGTTGTTGGTAACACCGTCGAGGACTGCGCTCAGCAGTTTTTGACTGTGAAAAAGCAGACAGTGGCGACTAGTCACATTTTACCCCGCTGTGACTCGGCCGCCCAGAGGCCCCCTGAGATCTCGCGTGATGTCTGCTTCCCAGCAGCCCAGGACCCCTTTGACTTCGGCTCCGGTTCCTGTGCCCCCACAGGCGGCACCCCGGAAGCGGAAGTCAGGGGGGAAACCTCCACCCCGTCAGCAACCTTCTCGCGAGAAGGGACACTCATGGTAAGACCCCAGGGAGAACAACATCGGGCCCGAACCTTCACATCTACGGCTCTGATCGGTCGGTACGGGACGGCTCCTGCCTCGTCACCAAAGCCTGACCCTTTTCAAGGCCTGGCGTCCACTTACTCACAGAGTTTTTCGGTTCTCCTCGGGTGTACTAGCAGCCGATCACACACTCCACTGGACTGTGCCCGGCAAACCCGACCTCACGCCCTGGCGAGGCGTAGGGTCGTACACACAAGACAGCTGCTACCACTCTCAAATCAAGAGTGCGTACAGCTGTCCCGCCAGGCAGGTAAGTGAGCAGAGCCAACCTTCCCTCCGGGGCCCCTTTGGGGTTCCCCGTGACATGGTTAGCTCTGCCAGCCATCGAACCACCCTCCGTGGGAATGGTGAAGCAGACCGTCCCCTTGGTCCCCCTGTCACAGTCCCTGGGAGCTCAAGAGCTGCCCACACTGTCTCGGTGGCTAATGAGGACGGTCCGTCTTGGTTACTCGATCCAGTTTGCCAGAGACTCTCCCAAGTTTCGGGGCATCATCTCTCCCTCTGTCAGAGGCAGGGACGCCTACATACTAAGGGTAGATGTCACCACCCTTCTGGAAAAACAGGTATCGAGTTCGTCCCTCAAAAACCAAGATGTTCAGTGGGTTACTATCCGCACTTCATCGTTCCCAAGACGGTGGGTTGCGCCATAGGTCTGTGTACCTTGAACAAAGCACCTTCATAAGCTGCCGTTCAAGATGCTCACGCAGAGGTGCGTCCTGACATCTATCAGGTGTCAGGATTGGTTCATGGCAATCAACCTGAAGGATCCTCCCTTTCGGTCTCTCCCTGTCTCCACGGTCTTCACAAAGGGGGGAGGAAGGTGTGCGGGTACCAAACTATCTCAACGACTGGCCTACCTTGGCACACTCGCGAGATCTGTTATATACACAAAGGGACCTGGTGCTCTGGCACCTAGACTGATTGGGACTCCAGGTCAAACGAGAGAAGGGCAAGCTCTCCCCAGTGCAGAGCATCCTCTTTCTCGGTATGGAACTCAACTCTGTCACCATATCGGCGCAACTGTCCGCAGTTCGCGCCCAGCCGGTGTTGAACTGCCTGGAACATTTCAGGCAGATAGCGGTCCCCCTGAAATAATTAAGAGGCTCCTGGGCACATGGCGTCCTCGCCGGGTAATACCCCTCGGGTTGATGCACATGAGACCGCTCCAACACCGGCTTCAGAGTCGAGTTCCGAGGAGAGCGTAGCACACCGGCAGCAGGCGCATGGTGATGACGCCCTGCTTCCGACGCACCATAACCCCTGGTCTTCCTTGATTTTTTCAACGGACTCAGGTCCCTATGGGCAGGTTATGAGGCAGGTCGTGGTGACGACTGACGTCTCCCTGCAGGGGTACGGTGCAGTGTGCAACGGGCACGCAGACGGGGCATTGGACGAACCCCCGCCTGCGCTGGCATATCAATTGCCAGGAGTTGTGGGCTGTGCTACTTGCACTGAGCAGGCTACGGCCTCTCGTGCGAGACAAGCACGTACTGGTCCGAGGACAGCACTATAGCTGTAGCGTACACAGATCGTCAGGGTGGCGTTCGCTCACAGCAGCTAACACAACTTGTTCGACGCCTCCTCCGGTGGAGTCAACAGGTGACCCGTTCCCTACGGGCCACACACACACCCCGGGCAAACTGAACTAGACAGCCGACGTGCTTTCTCGCCAGTTTATGCCTCGTGGAGAGTGGCGACTCCACCCCCGCGCAGTCCAGCTCTTTTGGAGGCTGTTCGGGTAGGCCAAGGTAAACCTGTTCGCCTCCCATAACACCACCATTTGCCCGCCTTGGAATTCCCTGTCCGAGGCAGAGCCCTCGACAAGGATATCCTTGCGCACAGCTGACCGCGGGACGGGCGGAAGCACCTCCCTAGCAGACATCTGTTGAGTTGCGGGTTGGGCTGCGCCCAAACACCTTCCCAAGGGTTAGCAACCTGCGCGTAAACCCAGTGTCAGCCCACGTCCTACGTGGCGACATGTAGGACTGGCATCCGGGGGGGCGTATGCCTGCGAAAGCACCTTTCCACCCTCCACTAGGTTGGGTCAGTGTGCTATCTACCTCTCTTCTTACCCAAACATATGGCTAAGAACAGGTATCTCACCAACCTCCCTTCTTACCCAGACACTGGTTAAGAACAGGTATTCCATCCATCACTAAACGAGCACACCCTGGGGGCTGGCTGGGCAGAGCAGCCTTCCCCCTTTGGCCGGGATACCATGTGAGCTATCACAGATAGCTCTAACCGGACCTAGTGCTACCGGACGTCTGTAACACCCCCTCCGTGGGCTGTTCCGTCTGATGTATCCTCATGAGAATGGTTCCCACTCCTGGTAACCCATGAGCTTTCCCCAGGTCGGCCTCCATCTCGCGGTTAACTACTCAGTCCGCACGTTCCATGCGTTCTCCTCCAAGGACGAGACCATACCTATATCCACCATATTCCTCCCCACGGGTAGGAGGTGGCCTCTGCAGCGCATTCCTGATTAAGGAAGTGGCGCTTACCCGGTGTAAACCCGAGCTGGACGGCCTCTCGCCAGTAGAGAGCTAAGGCCCCGTCCATGAAAGGTTACCGGTCAGGGCTGTACCCATCTTTCTCCAACCCTCCGACCACCACACTGGAAGGTTACAGTTTCGCGAAAGCATCGAGCTGACACGCCCAGGCTTGTTACCGTCGCTTCGCTAGAGATTGTGACGCGATACAGCGTTGTGGCGTTTTCCATAGGCAACCCCATCTGTCGTTCTCGACACAACGACGAGAGACCGACAGAAAGGGAACGTCTTGGTTATGTATGTAACCTCAGTTCCCTGATGGAGGGAACGAGACGTTGTGTCCCTTATGCCACAAACACGTATCGTATTCTGCTGCAGTCGTGAGAGGCTCTCAGGCTCTTCAGAACAAGAGGTAAATGAATGCTGCACGCCGGCTTCCTTTTATACCGGATATCCGGGGGGCGGAGCCCGGCATGCAAATTTCATTCGCCAAATTTCATTGGCCTTTTCTATAGTAGTCAGAGTTGATTGGTTCTCAAGGGCGAACCCCATTTGTCGTTCTCGACACAACGTCTCTTCCCTCCATCAGGGAACTGAGGTTACATATGTAACCAAGACGATAGTATTTGATTTTTCTTGCGAGGGACATTGAGATGACCCTGCCACTCTCATAACAACAGTCTTTATGCGTCTGTGTGTCTTTGAAGGGCAGGGTTAAGAAAAGAGGGGCTGTGTCTTATGCAAAATGTAGAACAGCAATCACTTTTATACCTTTAAGAACATGAAATGTATTCAAGGTCTGGAAGAGGAAGATGAAGGCAGTGATGAAGAGTTAACTGAAGATCTGTGTGGCGGATCTCCACAGCTGTCAGAGTCCGACTAAAGATCCGCCTCTGTGTGTCACATCACTGCAAAATCTCCGTCAGAACGTTTCTGTCTGTGTTTATCTCTGGAGGTCTCGCTCTCGTTTTCTTCTCCTCTCATCTGTGCGTTCGGTCTGTCTGTCTCTCGTCTGCTGTTGCGCTCTCCGGGGATCTGAACTGCGAGGGTCTGAGGGAACTTGTCGATCTTGTACGCTCAGATAAACTGGGGAAATTAGCGGAGTACGATCAGGCGTGTCGAGGTTGTCGAGGTCAGGAAAAGGATGAGAGTAGCGACAGCTCGTTCTTTTGAGTCTTTTGAATCTTTTCAATGAATCGTTCAAGTGGAACAGGTTCATTTGAGAGAGTATCACCTTGAAAGGAGACTAGAGGAGATTGTTGCAGTCAGGAGACAAATCAAACATGAAGCGTTCAGGCACGGCTTTTCCAAAAGCTCTTCTGCTTTTGTGTTTCTGTATTTCATTGTGATGCTATTAAAGAGATAGTTTACCTAAAAATTACAATGTTGTCATCATTTACTCATTTTCGAGGCAATTTAAACCTGCATGAGTTGCTTTCTTCCGCATAACACAAAGGAACATATTTAGAAGAATGTCGGAAACCAAACAACAGCGTACCCATTGACTTGCATTGGTTTTGTGTCCGTACAATAGAAGTCAATGGGTACCACCGTGGTTTGGTTACCAACATTCTTCAAAATATCTTCTTTTGTGTTTATTTTCATTTTTGGGTAAACAACCCCTTAACGTTTTTGCTATGATATTATAAATTGTTTTTGATGTTCCTCATTTCATTTAAGAGAATTCACTTCAGAAGATAAAATCAGGAAGATGTTGGAAGCGATGTTGGAGAATAAGTGGCTGAAATATCGTTGCTTTACATGGAGATGAATGTAATTTAATATGCATTTTATTTTCCTACAATCTGATTTCCCATCCATTTTTAGTGTAATAGAGACATGATTTCAGAAATATGATTTGGATCACATGCAGCTCATACAGCGATTCAATACTAATACTTTTGTGCATTCAGGAGACGCTTTTATTTAAAGTAAACCTGAGGTTTCCTGAGATCGAACCCATGATCTTTTTGTTGCCAACACAATGCTCTACCTATTAAGTTAACAATATAAATGTGAAATATGTCTTTAGAAACCTCTAATACAGAGCAAATTATATTCCATGCAGGATTTCAAGAACCACTTACATTTTTTTTATCTATTACATTAAAATAAACTTTTCAAAAGAACCGATTTGTGCAAACTTCAGACCACGAGGCAATCACAGCTTTGTTCCCTTTAACCAACAGCTTGTACCAGCATTTAATAACATCATACATCTCCTGTGAAGCACAAAGACTGCCACGAACTTCGCCCTTGTGGAAGTCGAGCAAATTTTGGTTGGAGGGTGACATGGCGGTCTTAAGAATTTATGAAACGCTCGCAGGCAGCCCTCGGGCTCGTAACATCACGCTTTAATTGGAGCTGTCAGATGGCGAGTTAATCCGGCCTCCTGTAAATCTGCGGAGATATTTCTGAAGACGGACCTACTGATATATGACAGAACCTTCACTTTAGCTCCGCCGCCCGCAGCCAACACCAAAATAAATCACGACGTCGTCTGTTGATCATTTATTTTTAAATCCACTCGAACAGCATGTCGCACACCTCTGGACGCTTTCTGACGGCGTGCTCGAATCTTTAGAAAGTGAGTCACTTAGACACATGGCAATGTGGGAATAAAAGAGAGGATAATGGATCTGTACATCAAAGCAATTTTAGACAAAATATATTTAATGAAAAACAAAAATGCCCTTATGAAAATTAACCATGATTTAACTAAAGTGTTTTCGTTTTATTTGTAGTAAACCACAGATTTACTAAGTTATCTTTTAAAAAAAACTATTTTAATTGTTTCTTTGATGTGAAGGCTTTATATTGATAATGTTAATGCAGTGATCATTTTTCTGATCTCAGCCCTTGTTAGACCTCACGTCATACATTGTTTAATGTTAAAAAAGCGCTTGTTGCTATTAGGTAGAATTTAACCAAAGTGATTCAACCAAGTTGTTTTGACATGTATGATCTTGTTGGACTTACTCGATTCATTCATTCATGTTCACACTACACATCTGAGTAGTATCTGAGTAGAGTATAATTTCATGTTAAGGAAACTTGACACAAACACGTGGAACCACTTCCCATGACTGAACCATGTTAAACCAAAGGGCTATTCCATAGTTTAACCATGGTATTATGAGAGGTATAGTAGTTTTTCTAAGTGTGAGCTCAGTTTGTTCAGTCATGTGAAAAACACATGCTATGCCTATAAAAAACGTATATTTTGCATCCTCTTTGAAATCGCCTTTGAAATATAAAAAACCTTTTCTCAATAAACATTGAATCAAAGAAAATGGCAATAATACCATGTCTTCTATGTTTTACTAGTAGTACAACGGATCACAAAACTCACGGTTCGGATCATTCACCGGATTTTGGTTCACGGCTCGGATCATTTTTCAGATCAGCTAATGTAAATGCTTATCATAGTTTTATAATGATATATTTTAACTATACTGACTGCCACCCGATCCACTAAGCACCGGCCCCTTACGGTCCCTCCTGCAGGTGGTGGGTCCACGGGAGGGGGGCCCCACATCGCTCCTTCGGGCTGAGCCCAGCCGGACCCCATGACTGACTTGTTTTCAAAAAAAAATTGGCTCAATAAAGGCCGCTTATATGGGCTTAAATAATAACACATTTAGTTGTGAAAGTATCCTGCAGATGTCAACAGATTAATTGAACAGATTAAAATTGTACTCGTCCATACTGAAGAGAGAGGGAGAAACGATCTTTTACTCAGTAATGAATAAACTTCAGTTCATTTGCGGGTCACATTCGTTCCGAACCGTAGAGCATCACGGATCCGTACGGATTACGGATCAACCGTGATCTGATTGACCACTATGTTTTACATATGGTCATAATTATATCTCTCTACCTTTGTTTCTACTATATGTATGAAATTTTGCTTTGCAACAATACAAAATTTTGTAAAGCGCTGTAGAAATAAATGGATTTTCGTATAAATTTCCATAACTTTATTTTCTAATTTCAGTCATGTAACTACTACTCTACACCGGCGCTTGTTAAAAGCATTCTCACAGAATAAGGATAAGAGTCAGATGAATATAAAATACTTCCGACTGATGTGTGTAATTTGTTTGATGTTAAAATACGTCATCTTATTTCAGTATAATACGTAGAGACTCCTGTAGGTAAAGCCATCGATACAACTTTCCGAAGAGCTCAAACCACAGTTATTCATTCTACATTTTTTTCATTTTAATAGAGTTTTGTGTTTCATTCCCTCTTGAAAAACAATCATATGCTGATTTGGTATGTTTTGATGCTGGTTTAAGATGGTCATGTGCTGGTCTTTAGTTGGCCTTGTCCTGGTCCTTAGCTGGTTTAAACTGGTCAAAACATATCTTACCCAGCATATGCTGGTTTTTCAACGGGGATAACAGCCCGTAAGCTTGATGCAAGGCAGAATGACATCATCACCAAACAGCCCGAGCTCAGAGTCTCATTGGGTCGCCTGTGAGACATTGATACGACTCTAGTCTGAGAGTCAGGGGCAGGCGACATTATGATCTCCCAATTGCACAGGCGCTTTAAACCGGGCTGTGAGAGCAGATTAAATGGCTCTTCATCGATCGCGGCTCTTTAATGGGCCTTCGCCTCGAAAGCAAAAACCTAAAATATGCCATCGCCGTGCCTCTCTGCTGCTGTCTTATAAGGGGCACTTGGCTGAATGGCTTTGCGGTGCTCGTGTGAGAACGCTGTCATCAAGGGAAGCGTGCGTTTGTGTAACTGAGCCGACGTTTCATCTCCTCCGAGCAAAACAAAACCGGCAGAAGGCGAACGCAAACAACAACAACAACTCGAGTATGTCGTGTGGAAGGAAGCCAGGCGTTTCTCTGAGCTCAGGCAGGGTTTTAGAGAGACAGAGCTTATGTCTGAAGTTTCATGAAGAGAATTATGTTGAATGTTTAGGGTTCGTATGAATATTATTCATTTTAAGAGGTTTATTCTGCAGTGTGTGACGTGATCACTAGTTACTAAAAACATCAGCTTCTTCTGTGAAACGAAAATCAGACACGTTATATCCGTTTTTGGAACGCTGGAAATAAGAACGGGAACATAAACAAAATATTTAGCCTAAAGAGCATTTTAGTGAGTCTTTATTTTCATTTTATTAAGTGTACTTAAGTAAAGTTCAATTACATTATGTAGTAAGTACTAGAACTATACTAGTATACTTGTAAGTGTACTTTTAACTACATTTTAAGTGTAAAAGTAGTAAACTTTGAGTGCACAGCTAGTTAACAACTGTTTTTCTGAGTATATAAAATAAATAAGTAAATAACCAACTTGTGACGTTGACGTTGCTTGGAAGCCTTTCCTCGGTTTTGTGTTTCCCGACATTTTTGTTCGCAAATTTGCTGCATCCACAAATATTTACGGGAGGAAATTTACAAAATATCTTCATGGAGCATGATCTTTACTTAATATCCTAATGATTTTTGGCATAAAAGAAAAATCTATAATTTTGACCCATACTGTGTATTGTTTGCTATTGATACAGAAGAGTTTGTATGCAAAATGAGATGACTGTGTTTACAAAAATCATATTTTTTATTATGTTTTTATTGTGTTAGTTAGCTGTATGTTTGTAGTTATTATGGCTTAAATCATATTAAAAACGTATTTATCTCATTTTGGAAATAAACTCTTTAAATATACCTGTGCTACTTATGACTGGTTTTGTGGTCTAGAGTCACAAATATCAATGTTTGGAAACTAACTCTAACTTACTGTAGTACTTACTGTATTCTGTGCATCATTTACTGCATGCTATGTGTTAAATATATTATGGAAATACAGGAAATGTCATAAACATTTCAGTCACTTTACTGGAAAATGATGTCACACGTCAAATGTCATGTCTAGTTCCATCATTTGAAATGAACGGTCTGGTATGATGCATGATATTAATAGAATATGCCATTTTACACAGACATAAAATGACTTGCCTACATTTGTTTTCATAGCCAAATTCGCCTATTCACAATTTATTATAGATGTGGGTCATCACGGCTTTTAGGGCATTGTTTCTGCCTTTTGTTCACAGGGCACTTTCCAGGATTGATCCCGACCGTTAATGTTACTAGGTCCCCTTTCCTGAATCACTTTTCGGATCAATCCGGGATGCGTTTGCGTTCACACAAAAGGCAGTCTGGCCATTTTTGGGCAATTTTCTGGGATCAGCGGTCTGTGTGAATGGGGTTATTGTACCTTATTCTAAACCGGGCCAGGAAAAAGAAGCCAGGTGCATTGCATTGTGGGATACCTCATTCCGTGTGCTCTGCTGTAAACTGCACACTTGGCATGTGTAGTAGGTCATGTGGGTATTCCATGAACACGTCATACACACTACAGTATACTGCAATAGTGAGACAGGATTGGCAGAAAGCTACAGTACGTATTCTCCCATCTATTCTCTCTCTCTCTCCGCTTTTACTGCGACCTGACAGCGCGCTACGGCTGCACGCTCCACGCCCTCCCACAAACCCCCGGGCTCTCTCTCTCTTAAGCAGGTGTTGCTTGAGTTCTCTTCCCGGGAGGAGCATGGGGTTTGTTCTTAGCACAAGTACCGAATTATCCTGACAGTGCAGGGCTCCTGGGTAGCAGCCTGTATAACCTCCCCACCACCCCACCCCGCCCATCGTCTGCCTGGCCTTTCTCATTTCCCTCTTCTCTTCTCCTTAAGGAGCAGATCTCAGCAGCTCCTCGCTGCCACACCAGATGCCCAGAGCAGGGTGTTTCCGCCCACGCTCTCCCCCTGCGATACGGCATCACACACCAGTGCATTCAGAATGAGTGTGCATCAGCGTCAGGTAGATAATTCTGAAAGAATGTTTCATTTATCAATGTCAATGAGAAGATGCTAGCCGGGGACCCACAGGGACACGTACAGTGTATATAATGAGGGTTTAGTTGAGCTGAAAAAAGAAATGATGTAATGACAGGAGTAAAGAAAATGTGGTGCGGTTTATATACTGTTGTTTTTAATACACGTTTCTCAATTTGCTTCCAGAAAAAAAGTGTGCTATTTTTATACTTCATTAAAAACTAAAAAGCATACAGTACGTCCAGTGTACGTTTTATGTACTTCTCAGAAATATACCTCAAATGACACATGTGTACTTAAAGTATACTTCACTTATACTGACAAAAAAGAATCTAATAAGCCTACAGGACACTATAGAACTTTAGTATAGTTTTATAAACTAAAAAAAGCGAGGCAATTTGGTCTCGAGTAGTATTGAAATAGAACACCTACAAGTATACTGCAACTTTCATGTACCTAATAACTAATAAGAAGTATACTTATTTTTGTGAGGGTGTGTATGATTTATGTTATTTATCCATGTGACACTTTGCATTCAATATGCATTTAGTATGTATTTGAGATACAGCCAACACAGACAAGACAGAAGACACATTTTTGGTGAAACGAACAAACACAGCAAAGGATTCAATTATTAAGAAGCATTCGCAACATGGTGTTCAGAAGCCTTTAATAGTCCTATTTCATCGTGACACGCAGCAGAGCTTATGCGTACAGAAATTAAACAAAAACGCAAATGAGATCCAAATGCCAGCACGAGGGTGAATACGGATTTGCTTAAAATTAAATTTGCCGACGCATTTTCAGCGTTTCGCTTTATCTAATGGATGGAGAAAGAAATTCATATTTCTCAAAGTCTCCAGGCCATTTATCTGCTCTATTTGTCATGGGATAGCTCGACACGTCAGGTTTCTTTAACCACCCTGCGTTCTGGGAACCCCCTCCATCACGTACGCGCTGTGATGGTGCATTTCTAAAAGCGACTCAAACCCTTTTTGACAAATCTACCAAATGACCAGCGAGCAGGGACGAGTTGGCGAGAGACCGCGGGGCTGGTCTTTTGGATGGAGTATATGAAGTAACAGTTTGATTTCTGTATTGATCTCAAAGTGCTCTGGGGGGGATGGGGGGGTTGTGTTCGGGCATTTCTCCAAGATAGAAATGGGGGGGAAATATGGACCTGGAAGCTGTTCTTGGCCCCGCTCACAGTGCTGAAGATCTCCTATGGAGTTTATCAAGCTGTGGTGGAGCTGTGACGACTGATATGCGGAGAGGGATTTGTGTCGGGGATGGGGATGTTTTTGGGCTTCAATTGAACAGAAGAAGATGTTAAGCATGAAGATGTCAGCATGCAGGTGAGGTGTCAGCCAGGTAACACAACATCACAAAACTACAAGAAAGCTGGGGATTTTTAAGATAGTACTTCATCCAAAATCTCTTAGAAATCAGATTTTTTTATATATAACGTTTTTCAGACAACCTTTACACAATTCTTCACGCGGAGCCCATCTGACAGGCTCAGAAACAAAAAAGGATTTGAAGTGTCAGTTGATTGAGGCATTATTTATTATAATTCAATGGATGTGTGACGTCTCAAAATGTTTCCTTTTATAGAAAAAATAGCATTGGGGTGTGTATTTTTCTAAAGCTTATTATTCTTATTGATCTGGCCGTGTATGTTCAGTGTTTACTGTGCACTTGGGTCTATGCACCATATGGCAGATTTCATCAATATAAAAGTGAGGAAAATGAGGTACAAAATCCCTTAATCTGTTTGTAAATGAAGCTCAATCTGTACCTCATGACACCGGATAAATCAATACACAATGTGAACTCAGTAGAATTAATGATCCGTTTAAACACATTCAGCTCGAGGATCACTTCCACCTGTTCTGAATACCTTAAAGAACCTCAAGTTCTTATACCAGCACAGCTCAGATCAAGCATTTATTCTGTTTAGTGTTGGGCTTAGGAAAATTAACCATGGTACAACCATTTTTATGTTTTACTGTTACCACAGTTTCATGACAAATGATTTAAGTATGATTACTATAGACATTGGTCATTTTGTGGTGACTAGGGTTTTTACTACACAGCAAAAAGTGCTTGTTACTTCGACAACACAGCATTTAATCATTAAGAAAAATCTTCCTTTTAAAATGATTTTTTTTCCCATTCCTGAGAAACAGTTTATTTGGACATCTGAGGTTTCAGACAGACAGTGGCGTACGGGTTTGGAAATAATAACCAGGTTTCTCAAATCTGGCTGTACGTTAGATGAGCAACACTGCAGTGTTCGAGAGATTAAATGTTAATTCTGTCGTGTGAAAAAGAGGATATGAGTGATCCGTCTTGTTCTCTTGGTTGTTATGGCGACCAGGTGCTGCCTTTCTGGTGCGGATGTGGCAGGTGTCCAGAGGGCAGATAGGAACGCGAGTTCTGAACTGACCCGTCTCAGAGCAAAGCGAGATGCTCGCGGGGGCTTCACGCAGGCCTGCCGGAGTTAATGAAATCCGACGTGGAAAAAAAGGATCTATCTGCCAGTTAATGTTTAATCCTGTGCAGCCTCGGGCTCAAGCCGTCTGATAATTCCTGGACTAGTGCTCTTTATCATCGAGGTGTCAGGAGGAAGAACTTCTGTAAATATTTCATTGGTCTTTCTCTTGCCATTGTCTCTCTGTGAGGTTTTTAATCTGTCTGTGCATTGGCTGGTGGCGGAGCAATATGAGCTTTCATAGCTGATACTGGAAAATGTTATTGCTCAGATGTTGCTCTTTCACAGCTCCGGAGAATTGATTGTTTTGACTTGTTTCATTTAGGTATAACTAATGAGACTGCAATTGTAGAACACCATGAAGGAGGTTTAAAATGAATGTGGATTGTAGAGGTAAAACAATCTGGGTTTGAGTAAACTTTATGAGAGATGTCTGAATTCATATTGTGATCTTCAATAATATTGACTCAGTTTGACACATTTAGACATTTGTGACTCTTTTTCTCAGAAGGGATAGTTCACCCAAAAACTCCTATTTGCTGTTTATTTACTCTCTTCCAGGTCATCGGAGATGAAGGTCACAGTTTTTCTTGAGTATAACCATTAAGAAGATTGTTTGGTATATCTACAGCCCTCTCTGCTTCATATAATGGGAGTTTTTTGGTTCCACCTGTCTAAGAGTTCCTAAAGCATATGATTCCAAAAAAGCGACTGTCGCTCAACACTCCCTTCTGCAGGTGGCGCTAAACGCACCAGACGCTGGCATGCCATCCGCCACCAAATACTACAAGAAGAAGAACGTGTGCAGAGGCTGCACAGTATGACTAATATTATTAAAAATGACGTTCAGTTTTAAAAAAATATATCAAACGATTGGCTTCACAAGGAGGTCACATGTTGCCAGGAGGTGCTTTTTTGGCATGATGTCCTTTAGGAACTCTTAGACAGGTGGACCCCATAGACTCCCATTATATGAAGCAAAGGAGACTGCGGATTTACCAGGCAATCTTCTTTATGGTTCTACTCAAAAAACAATGTCATCTACATCTCAGATGGCCTGGGGGTGAGTAAATAAACAGCAAATTGGAGTTTTTGGGTGAACTATCCCTTTAAGCTAAAGTCTCCATTTGCTCTCCTTTAAACCTCACTGATGTATAGTACTAATTGAGATATTAAAGAGATGTTATCTGTATTTTTCTTTACTTCATAATTCAGAAAGGATAGCCAATCAAAACAGGGAAATTATACAGAGGAAATGCCATTGTTCTTTTTTAAAAATCAGTCAGAAGGTTGCCAGATAAAGAAAATCTCCACATTGTAATTGTACATGAGGGAAGAATAAAACAAGATGTTACGACCCATTTTATTTTTCCAGCAATTATTATTTCCTCCAGGTCTCCACCATCACGTTGGGTTTTGCCTTTCAAAAGTTTTTTGTGTTTGTGATGTCAGTACAAAGGCGCCGAGTCTCTCCGGTGTCCGACCGCAGCTTGCTTTTGTTAATAACTTTGTGCTAGGAGCGAGCACAATTACAAACGAGAACATGTAGAAGTCGAGGGGATACAAATCAGGTTTGAACGAACCTCCCACGGGTCGCAGGGAATAAACCCTGAAGCTGTTCGGAGGTGCTGCACACAGCGCAATAAATGATGCATCTCTTCTAGAGCCAGTGAACGGTAAAGTGTCTCAGGACAGCAGAGAGGTGGTTCAGGAGGACGGTGGGCTTAAATGACAGCGTTAAAGAGAACTTGGAGCAGGAGATGGAATAAAAAAGGCCTTTATGACCCTGAGACAGAATGTGCGGAAGATTCGTTTTCTACAGCTGTGTACAGTCTCAAACTTTCTCCATCGCCCACATGTGCAGCTTTATTTCTCTGTTTTGAAACTTGGTTAGCTGCCTACATAGACAGGATTTCACAGAATCATATATACACTCCCAATGTGAAGAGAAGATTCCAGAAGGTAGGCTGTGTAATGTAATATTCATGTATAAAGATTATTCTTGACAGTAACCCGTCCTATTCGTTTAATTTTTACCTTTTGATTAATTTAAATGTATGTGCAATTCGCAACCGCACCACTAGTTGCCGCTTAAATTTCCACATTGCTTCTTTAACAGTTTAGGTGTAATTTTCAAAATGATATATCATAAATACTGAACATTATTGATAAAATAAGTTTTCAAGGTTTTGAAACTTCTTGCTCCTTCACACACTCTCTCTTACTTTCTTTTACTTTTCATTTGTGTTTCTCTTTTAACTTTCTTTCTCTTCACTATTCTAGTTTCTCTTTCACTCTTTATTCTAGTATGGAGGTCATCTGGATTTGTGTAAATTTGATGAGAATTCATATTGAGATCTTCAATAATATTGACTTTTGATCGCAGACTTGACCAATCTGAGCTCAGTTTGACACATTGTTGACATCTCTTCTCAAATTCTAATGACACACACATTTGTGACATTTCTGACTCTTTTTCTCAATCACAATATCTGAGACGCAGACAAGATTTCAAGGTCATGGTCAAAAAAGTCTGCTTTCCATTTAATCTCACAAAGATATTAAAGAGATCACTTTCTTCTTTTCTTCCTCTTTCACCTTTACTCTCTTTCTCCGTCTGTCTCTCTATCCTTTATCTCTACCTCTGACTCTCCTGCTCTCTCTCTCTGTTTCCTTCTGCTTCTCACTTTCTCTTTGTCTCTCTTATTCTCTTACTTTCACTCTCTCGTCTCTCTCTTTCGCCCCCCCTCCCTCTCTCACTCTCTCTCTCTCTCTCTCTCTCTCTCTCTTGCACGGGTGACTTTGTAGGGCATCTCTCTGATGCTCCATTGCATATCTAGAATCTCTATCGAATGGGAAACCCCCCACAGACGCGGTGGTTTGATGGTTTTGTGACCGCACTGTGTCGCCTCACAGGAATTTCACCCAATTATATTATGCTCATATTTCCTAGAGTGGTTTTGTATCTTGCAGTCTTGCCAAAACATGCATCTTTAAGATTCACTTTAACCCAGGAATACTACAGTCATTACCCTGCGAACGTGGTGTTTCAAATATGAACATTCTCTCAAATAATATTACATTTTCGTATCTCATTATGACTGTTGGTGTGAGACTTGCGTTGCTCTCAATCGCTTATGCAAGATGTCTCAATCGTGGGATTCACATTACATCACTTCCTATAATACTTTTCAGATTTCTTCTAGGCCTCAGATGTTCTTTTACCCCGGTATTCAAACATCACACAAATGCTGTGTCTTATCTGTTGTCTCATTTCTGTTGGGAACACCCTAAGAACACAGCGGTGGGGTTTGCACGACAGAGCGTAAATAGTATGAAGCTCATATAGCATAAAACACTGTATTTTTCACACTCCATAATCAAACGTGTCCGTGGTGTGTGTGCGTTGACCAGGCCTAGACACAACGTCACGCTGGGGAGCAGAAGCTGCCTGGGAACAGGTATTAAAATCCGAGGTACCGATTGAGCTGTGAAGATAGGAATTGAAAAGGGAATAGGGAATAAACCCCTCTGTTTTATAACCTTCCCCATGATGCACTGGGGCTTTATTTTGTGCACACATCATCTGTGTTTGTGTGTACAGTCGTGGCCAAAAGTTTTGAGAATTTCATAAATATTCGTTTTCAAAAAGTTTGCTGCTAAACTGCTTTTAGATCTTTGTTTCAGTTGTTTCTGTGATCGACAATAACTTGACATTTATGCAAAGAGTCAGTATTTGCAGTGTTGGCCCTTCTTTTTCAGGACCTCTGCAATTCGACTGGGCATGCTCTCAATCAACTTCTGGGCCAAATCTTGACTGATAGCAACCCATTCTTTCATAATAACTTCTTGGAGTTTGTCAGAATTAGTGGGTTTTTGTTTTTTCCACCCGCCTCTTGAGGATTGACCACAAATTCTCAATGGGATTAAGATCTGGGGAGTTTCCAGGCCATGGACCCAAAATTTCATCATTCTGGTCCCCGAGCCACTTAGTTATCACTTTTGCCTTATGGCATGGTGCTCCATCGTGCTGGAAAATGCATTGTTCTTCACCAAACTGTTGTTGGATTGTTGGAAGAAGTTGCTGTTGGAGGGTGTTTTGGTACCATTCTTTATTCATGGCTGTGTTTTTGGGCAGAATTGTGAGTGAGCCCACTCCCTTGGATGAGAAGCAACCCCACACATGAATGGTGTTAGGATGCTTTACTGTTGGCATGACACAGGACTGATGGTAGCGCTCACCTTTTCTTCTCCGGACAAGCCTTTTTCCAGATGCCCCAAACAATCGGAAAGGGGCTTCATCGGAGAATATGACTTTGCCCCAGTCCTCAGCAGTCCATTCACTATACATTCTGCAGCAGATCAATCTGTCCCTGATGTTTTTTTTGGAGAGAAGTGGCTTCTTTGCTGACCTTCTTGACACCAGGCCATCTTCCAAAAGTTTTCGCCTCACTGTGCGTGCAGATGCGCTCATACCTGCCTGCTGCCATTCCTGAGCAAGCTCTGCACTGGTGGCACTCCGATCCCGCAGCTGAATCCTCTTTGGGAGACGATCCTGGCGCTTGCTGGACTTTCTTGGACGCCCTGAAGCCTTCTTTACAAGAATTGAACCTCTTTCCTTGACGTTCTTGATGAACCTATAAATTATTGATTTAGGTGCAATCTTAGTAGCCACAATATCCTTGCCTGTGAAGCCATTTTTATGCAACGCAATGATGGCTGCACGCGTTTCTTTGCAGGTCACCATGGTTAACGATGGAAGAACAATGATTTCAAGCATCACCCTCCTTTTAACATGTCAAGTCTGCCATTCTAACCCAATCAGCCTGACATAATGATCTCCAGCCTTGTGCTTGTCAACATTCTCACCTGAGTTAACAAGATGATTACTGAAATGATCTCGGCAGGTCCTTTAATGACAGCAATGAAATGCAGTGGAAAGTTTTTTTTGGGTTAAGTTAATTTTCATGGCAAAGAAGGACTATGCAATTCATCTGATCACTCTTCATAACATTCTGGAGTATATGCAAATTGCTATTATAAAAACTTAAGCAGCAACTTTTCCAATTTCCAATATTTATGTAATTCTCAAACCTTTTGGCCACGACTGTATGTGTGAGTGCGTGCATGCGTGCGGGCATGTGTGTGAAAGACAGAAATGGGAAAAGATTTGTTTGCATGCACGTCAGTAACTGAATTCAATTAACCTCAATACTGTAAGTCTATAACTGCACTGTTATTCATCAGCACCTTGGCAAGGTTGTTTTATACATCAGGAACAATGTTCAGCTGTAGGAGCTGTCGATTTTCAAAAAGAGAGAGAAAAGTGTTTTGTGAACTGCTCATCCTCATGTCATTTCAAACCTGACTTTATTTCTTCTGCAGATTACAATAGAATCTATATATTTTCAAGATATTTTGAAGAAGGTTGATGACCAAACAACTTTGAACCCCATTGACTTCCATTGTATGAACACAAAACCAAATGTCTCTTTTGGCAAAGAACCGAATCACAATTACATGTTTGTCCTGTGAGAGCCACCGTAGTGCTTTGAAAGGGAGGGAGGAGGGGAGGAGTGAGCCGTTGGTTGCAATTCGCAACCTCACCACTAGATGCCGCTAAAATCTTCACATTGCTTCTTTAACAGTTTGGGTGTACTTTTTATTAAAATTATATATCATAACTACTGAATATTGTTGACAAAAGAATATTACACAGATGAAAGAAAATCATACAAATTTTGAATGACATGAGGATGGATAAATGATGACAGATTTTGTATCCTGAAAATAACGAAGTTGATTAAACTATTGCTTTAAATCAGTCCGTGCCCTTCTGCGCCACAAACAGAGTAAACTCAATTCAGAAATGTCATCGCCGGTCATTTCAGCAGATAATGCAAAGCAGCTTTATATAATTTGTGTACCAAAGCATGACACGCATGGCAATGCGGCACACGCTGCCTTTCATTACGCCGCACGATTTGGGATGCTTCCATGATGGCATTCACTCAAATAAAAAAAGCCGATGCTTGGCCGTCAGACGCCACGGCGGTTAAAGTTTACTGTCATCTTTATCCTTTCTGCTTGACTCTCCAGAATTGCGCTTGGCAAGCTGTCGGTTCGGCCGCTTCCCGCGCACCAAAAAAAACTCAGACAGCTTCTTAAAGGGATAGTGCACTCCAAAATGATACATTCTGTCGTCATTTACTCACTCTCAAGTTGTTCCAAACCTGTTTAAATGTCTTTGTTCTGATGAACACAGAGAAATAAATTTGAAAGAATGTTAGCGATGTTCTGTTCTGGGACATCGCTGACTTCCATTGTAAAAGGATAGTCAAAGGTCTCCCAGAACTGTTTGCTTTAATAAAATCTTCAAAATATCGCATTTTGTGTTCAACTACCACAAAAACTATTTCCAGGATTGAAAATTGCTCAAATTCTTCCAAATATCTTTCTCTGTGTTCAACAGAAGAAACAAATGTTTGCAGGTTTAGAACAACTTGAGGGCGAGTAAATGGTGACAGAATTTTCATTTTTGGTTGAACTGTCCCTTTAACTCTCGACTCCTCTGCTTTCTGGTATATTAAACCTCGCAGGCAGGTCAAGCCAATGTTGGCCGGCAGATATTAAGTACGGCACTGGATGCGATGAGCAGAAGTCGCAGTCGGAGCTCAGCGCTGGTGCCACGCTGGCATTTGGCAGTGTTGATGTGGGTAGAGATGATACCATGCCGAGAGAGAGACCCCTGCTCAGATAGCTCGCTCGAGGGGGGACGCTAATCTTTGTTTGCATAGGAAATAGGAACGTATTCCACAAAGATAAGAAGAAGAATGCCATTTGAAAAATAAGAATGTCTGCAAACAGGCATTAAAAATTCACATCACCTCAGACGTGGCCTGCCCTCCGTCTGGTAAAAATGTCTTTGTCTTCTTTGTCTCAGCTTAAACGCTGTTCTGTGTTTCTGAACACAAGCTTTGTTATTTTGCTTCTCAAGTGAACCAATCTTAACCAAAAGTATCAAGCGAGAAAATGATTTTTCCAGCATATTCCAATATGATTTTGTGTGTACTTACATTGGCAAATACAAACACACGTGTATGTGTCTACAAGTATGTGTGTGTTTGTGCGAGGTTGTGTGAGGTACGAATCCTTCCCATTGCAGTGGCTGTCCCTTCATTTCACGCTCCGTCGCTTCTGTGTGAATCCTCTTCCCTGGGCTCATTATCGGGTCTGTTCGATGAATGCGAGGCGTGCGGGGCAGAACCCAATCATTATTCAAGCCCACCGACGGTCAACGCTGACGGCTGCACGCTGTCGTTCGGGATCTTATTATTCTCTCCTAACAAATAACTAAGCAAAGCGCAAAAACAAATCCTGCCCGTGCAGGATCAATGAGGTGCTCAGTACCCGCCGCGCCGCCCGGGGAGCCACACGACCTTCTGTCGCAGGAAAAACTGCCCTGCGCTCACTAACCGTCTCTCCTCTGGTTTTCTTTGGCAGGGCCCACCAGCACACAGGCAGCCGAGTTCGGCCACATGCCCGACAACATTACAGTGCTGGAAGGAGAAAGCGTCACTTTGAGGTGAGTTTTACTCCTGCACCAATGTAACAAAACAAAACATGATTTTCTTTTTTTATCCATTAACACAGCCTCTGATTAAAACTTTTAAAGGTGCCTATTTAACCACTACTTTGAAGTCATTTAGCAGTAAAACAGGAAGTTATAGAGTGGGATATTTTGGATGTCCCCTCCCCCTTTTAAAATAGCCTGGAACAGCCTGGATTCTGATGAGAAGTACAGAATAAAGTCATAAAAAACATTGATCTGTATTTTATTTGCTCTGTTTTAAAGTTTCTCAATTTTCTCTGAAGGTTTCTTCAAAGTTCTCAAAAAACTTTCTTGCGTTAACATTCTAAACATAGAATTATAATATTAACAAATCATTCTTAGAATATATTATTTGTAAGGCTAACAAAAATATTCTTACGTAATTTTGTTAATATTTTATGTTGTATGAATACTTATTGATATAATACACTTACAAGTATACTACTGGTACATTGATATATTACATGGCAGTAAATTGGCCCACATTTTCCTTTCTAAAAGTGTACTATTGAGAATACAGAAGTAAACTTTGAGCCCACAACTTGTTTGTACTGCAGCTCTACTACAAGTGCACTTATATTTGAAGAGTTTGGTTCCAAAATTAGATAAAAAAAATCTAAAATCATGTTTTTTTATTGTGTCGGATAACCGACTGCTGTTCCCGATGTTTCAGCATGAACTTGAACATTTAACTCTTTCACCGCCATTGACGACTTATCTCGGCACAAGAAGTGTCTGCGCTGCCGTGTTGGTATGCCCAACCGACAGCGTCCTTTATTCCATAATCTAGTTCTTTATTAAATATCAGGGGTGTAGACAGCATGTGCAACATATCCGCAAGTGAAGAATACTTAGAATACTTCTGTCAGTATAAGTCAAGTATACTCAAGAACATTTCTAAGAGGCACCTAAAAGTAGAATGAAAGTATATTTTCTTATTTCTAGTTCAAAAGAAGAACATGAAAAGCACACTTGAATTAAGGTTCATTTTGATTTAATGAGGATTTGAACACAAATATTTTGACAGCAGTGAAACTCAATCTGCTCATCACACATCACAGTTTTTTGTTGGAACTTAATGTGAAACAAGACGCAATCTGTTAAAATGTGCGTCCCTAACTTGGTCTATAACATCACGTTCCTCCATAACACCTCATAGCATATCTACACCTTCATTCCAGAGCAGATCATCTGGATAGAGTTTACTACAGTAATGCAACATTGCTATCAGCTGACACGAATCTATGGTCACAGGTCGAAACCGTCATAGCGCCCATCTCAAACGGTTTAATCATACTTACCTGCCAGAGGCGTCAAGCTGAAGGTGCATTTTAAAAATGTAATTTCACTTCAGTTTCTTATTTGACAGTTTCCAGGCAGAAGTGACTTGCTTTCAGTCCATCAGCCAGTAGTTGAACTCTCCAACCCTCTGTCAGCGTTTTATATTCTCAAAAGCACTATATCATTATTCCATATGCGTATACAGGGAACAGAATATGATGTGAAGTCACAGTTTGATATGCTGAAAGTCAAAGCTGACATTAATGTTAGTGATGTTTAAACCATGTTTTGTGTCACGTTTTGTCATATGAAGATGTGATCAGAGCAATGAAACCTACAGGCAAACTGTGGGTATTGCAGATGTTACTGGTGGACTCACACAGAACCTTTAGAGAGTTTCTTAGATTTCCACAAAATTGGAAAAAACTGTCATTCGTATTTTCCTAAACTTCTAACAACAAATCTCACCCAATTCTTGCTTGCTTGTTTTTTTTTTTATACATAATGGTTTCCTCTGACAGGGTTTAAGCCTAGTCCCAGACTAACTTGTTCGAAAACAACTTGCAATGACATATCTTGAAATACGTGAGTGCCATTGTTTTGTCTTAAGATGCACACGATTCATGTTTTTTTGTAAAGTATGTTTTTAAAAATACTTAAATATCCTCATTTAGATAAAGCCTAGTCCTGGCATAAGCTAAACCCTTATCATGAAACCGGCTGGTAATGTTTAAGCTTAAAAAGAAGTCTGCAAGTTCTGTTTGTGCCAAGTTCCGAGTTCTAGAAGCGAAAATACGCAATACTGTACTTTTCAAGATGGCGGCTACTGTAATGGGTCTTAATGTAACTTATGGAATGCGATAAGCGTGATGAGTGCATGACATCTGTCGAGTAGAATTTCTGTAGATCAATGGTTTCAGAAGTTACAGCCGTTGGAAAAGTGAATTTTATTTTTTTCACTGGTGGTGCCACTAAAGAGTGAGGGCACCCATAATTTGGTCATATGACTTTTGGGTACGACCCCTATAAGTGTGCCAAATTTCATAATATTCCTACCTACGGTTCATAGGCCTGCCATAGACTCCCATTGGAGAAGAAAAAGAAGAAAACCAACAGAAGCAGTGGCAGCCATAGTCCCTACAGGTCTTGGCCCCTAAGAAAAAAAAAAGATGAATTTGACTGACATTGTTCATGTCCTTTTTTTTAACAATAATATAGAATAGTGAATTCTTCTGGCCATAATAATCGTGTGGTCAAAAATCTAAAATGTGACAACCCTAGATTGTCTGTTTTCTTAGGCTGCTTCCACCAATAAAACAATTTGTACCGAATGCTGTTAAGTATTATTCAATGCACAGCTTTCGATGTCAACAGCTTAAGAAAAGAAAAGTGCTTTTTTGCTGTCCTACCTACAGACGATCCCTTAGTGTTGTATTTTATGTATTTGAAGGGTCATCAGTTAAAAGCACTTGCCATCTGACATCACAGACTGACAAAGACCTGTTCTTTAAACCTTCTCTTTCCTTCAGATGCAAGATTGATGAAGAGGTCACTCACAAAGCATGGCTGAACCGTTCCAACATCCTCTTCACGGGCACAGATAAGTGGTCTCTGGACACCCGCGTCTCCCTGGTGAACAACAACAACAGCGAGTTCTCCATTAAGATAGAAAGAGTGATGGTGACAGACGAGGGACCCTACATATGCAGCTTCCAGGCCAAAAACCAGCCCCACACGGCCCATGTCTACCTCATCGTTCAGGGTAAGATGGGTGATCACTGACTGTCCTAAAATGCATAAAGCTAAAGGGATAGTTCACCCCAAAACCAATTTATTTATCATCTATTCATCCTTGTGTTATTCCAAACCTGTACGACTTTTTTTCTTCTGCAGAACATAAAAGATGTTTTAAAGAACACTGAGAACCCCATTGACTTCCATTGTATGAACACAGAACCCAAAACCAGACATTTCTCAAAATATCTTCTTTAGTGTTCCACTGACAACCGAGTCATATACATGTTTATTACGGCATAATGGTAAAGAAATGAAGACAACATTTTTATTTGGGGTGAAATTGAGTTTGGAATTTGTGATTTTGAAATATCTTATGCATCAGACGGGGAATAGACTGTGGGCTGTCCGAGGCTCTTATTGTCTCATAATCGTCTCTGCATATTAAACGGGCACAGGAGAAAGTATTTTAAAACTGCACACGTCATCTTTCAGCTCTGAGCTGATAACCGGAAGTTTGCTGATTCAGACCTCGCACAGAGTCCTGATGAACCTTCACCATTGTGCCCCAGAGCGATGCAATTAACAAACTTCCGTTCCAGCCATCAGAGGGATTGGCCCCCGTATCACGTGCGCTTAAGTCGCTTTGGAGAAAAGCATCTGCTAAATGACATACTTTATCTAGAATGAGAAGAGAAAGTTTCCTGATGGGCTGCTATGCATTAGTCTTAAAGAAATTAGATGAAAAAAATTCAACAAAGGTCAAAACATTTATTTTCTGGTGAACTATCCCTTTAAAGCCTTCTATGGAGCCTTTGGGTTGATTGACAGCTCAGGGCGGGACGGAGGCGTTGCCGATTCATGCCAACAGCAAAATTAGTTCCAGCCATCTTCAGTGACGTGATTTATTGACACCGGACCGTGCGGCTGACGGATGGCTCCCATCTCTGCCGTACCGTGTCCCACCTCCTCCAACCGCAAGTTGTCAATTGTTATGTATATTGTGGCGCGTGCAGCGTGCTCTCCCGTAGTGCAAGATTGAAAATATCAAAGTGAAAAATATTCCCGAGAGCATTACTCGACGGCATACCGAAGGGAGGGGAGGCATGTTAAGAATGCATCTCTAGCGTGTTGTTGGCCAACCAGCGGGCAGAAACCATCTCACCAAACACAGCCTTTTATCTGCTGCGAGGAGCTTTGCAGACAGATGACCATATTTGCTCGATACCATTGTGCCCTCAATTTTAGTCGTAGTGCGATACGGTGGAAAATAATTACACCCCCCAGTCACTCCGCCAACACCAATGGATCCGCTGCCTTTGCAATCTTTACGTTATTTTGTCCTGCTGGAAACGGAGAACGCGGCCTGGCTGAGAATGCCTCGCAGGGCAAATTTTGACCATCTTCATTAAAGCTCTGATCACAGACCATTTCAAGGAGCGTCTCATTATCTGTCCGGCATAATGCATTGCACTCCGCTTTGGGAATTCGGGAGGGTTGATAGGAATCATTTGTAAATCTTGAAACAAACAGCCCGTCTTACGTTTGGATGGTTTTCAAAATTTAAGATTAATTTTGACTTTAATTAATCTGTAATGTAGACGTTATCATGATGATTAATATTGTTTCGCTCTTTTTTGGCAGTGCCGGCCAGGATAGTGAACATCTCCGAGGATAAATCTGTCAACGAAGGCGATGACGTGAACCTCCATTGTCTGGCAGTGGGCAGACCGGAGCCCACCGTCACCTGGAAAGACTTCAAATGTGAGCTGCCTCCATGTTTTTGGCTGACTTTATATGGACTGCACAGTGTTGTCTGTACCGTATCCTACTGTTTTCTAAAAATACTTCTGTTTTTATTATGCAACCAAATAGTTTGGCAACCGTAAAGTCTATGAGCAAGATGCAAGCTTCACAACTTGATTTCAGTGTTAAATCTGGTTTATTTGTCACAATGTCAAATGGATCGCATTGCATTGTGGGAAACGGTATTGCACACAGTTTACTTTGTTTGCATACTGCACGGTTTGACAGTTGTAGGTTTTTATACAGAAAATATGTTATTTAAGAAAACAAAATTATAGAACAAAAATATGAGATGATTACTTACCAAAACTCGGAGAAATGCAAATTCTTTGTTTGAAAACACTTTAAATACTCGTTGTAATTAGAAATTGTAAGATAACTCACGGTCGCACCACATTACATTTTTTCAAGCTATGGCCATTTCACGAAAACATTAAAATCACTTAATTTAACATTTTAATCTGCATTTATGTGTACTCCACATTCTTAATGTTTGAATAACTGCAATAGATATTATTTATTTGCATTTTTAAAATTGGCATGACAAAAATCCTTTTACGTCATTGACCCATAAACGCTATAGTGCAGAAACTAACTTGATCTTAAAGGAAAACAACAATTGTACCATTTTCAATGTATGTAACCTTTGATTATTTAAAAAAAAACAGGAATGAAGCCCTGGCCCAAAACCTTGACTGAAACAGGTTTTAAAAACCACAAGTGAAACAAAAGCAGATCAAACGAATCACACAGATACACATCTCACAAACTATGAATTGTCATGATTGTGTTGGCAGAAACGGAGTAGAATGGTTGTATGATATTACAAACCGTCTTTGTGATTTAAAGCTTAGATTTCATTACAGGTAATTACAGCCATAAGCAGGATGATCAGTGTCAACACCAGTAATCTTCATCTCTGTCACTGCTATCTGCCTGCTGCAATATTAATAATCCTGTTTATCATGACCGGACTATTTATAATTTCACCAATATTATCTACATCCATTAGGAGATGCATTCCTAATGAAATATTGTCAGGCGATTGTTATATTCACTCATTTAGTTTTCCATTAATTTTGTCGATAAGAGAGTCGAATGCATACAGTAGGTGCATCTAATGCAGATCTCATATTTCACGTCAAAATCCAAATACATTCCTCCCAAATTAAATTCTCATTCATGCAATGCCAATTTAAATGCCTCTTTCTTGTTGCTGTAATGTGGAGAAAACCATATATATTTTTTAATGTAAATGCATTTACTACATTACATGAATGAGAATTGAATAAGAATCAGCTTTAACTAGAATTATTCAAATAAAATAAGTGCGGGTGCTTAACTGTCATCAAAATAATGTCCCAAATTTAATAATGCGCTTAAAGTTCACCCAAAAATGAAAATTCAGTCATCATTTACTCACTCCCAGGTTGTTCCAAACCTGAATAAATGTATTTGTTTATACAGGTTCCACAAAGGAAGATATTTGAAAGAATGTCAGTGACCAACAAGACCCATTTACTGCCATAGTAGGAAAAATAAATTCCACTTGGGGTGTCAATGGGGGATGAGATCTGTATGGTTACTCACATTCTTCCAGATATCTTTCTTTGTGTTTAGCAGAACAAATACATTTATACAGGTTCGGAACAACCTGAGGTTGAGTAAATGATGACAGAATTTTTGGGTGAACTATCCCTTTAAATTTTCGTTTTTGTCGTCTTTTGTGCAGTGTGACCTATAGATGTATATGCATTAGATCCGCTCGAATACCTTGTGCTGATAAAGTGAGTCCAGGATGTGAATTACAGGAATATATTATCATATTTTTGTTACATTTCCATCTTATTCTAGCGATGTGGCGATGATAGTCTAATCTCACTGTGATGAGATGGTGGTCATGCCGCCCACTCCTCCTGTCTGCAGATCTGCAGTTTTTCCCACTCAGCATTTCCCATAAAGCCCATAACCCACCCACCGCCAGGACAGAAAAGAAGAGAGAGAGAGAGAGAGAGAGAGAGAGAGAGAGAAAGAAAGTCACATTGTTATTCAGTGCAAGTCGCTGCAGTGCAGCCTATTGGCTGCCAGCCGCAAGGCGAGAGAAGTGTGGTGTGTAGACTCGACCGGAGAAAGAGAGAGAGCCATCTGGACGTGTACATCACACTGCATGGAACTAGAAAGGGTACGATGACATCACAATCCCATACCTGTCTGCTAACTGGCCGCCCACGGCACCAGCACCCGGGTGACAGATGACACGCCCACTCCATCATCAATAGCTGTCCAATGAGTGACTAACTAAGAGAGAAAAGAGGCGTTATTCATGTGTCGAACAGATCCGTTTAGTCTGCCCACAACATTCTGTCCAAAACATGTTAACCAGAAGA
The DNA here is from genome assembly GCA_029783895.1 of Triplophysa bombifrons. Classification (NCBI taxonomy): domain Eukaryota; kingdom Metazoa; phylum Chordata; class Actinopteri; order Cypriniformes; family Nemacheilidae; genus Triplophysa; species Triplophysa bombifrons. Next base: position 3,674,440 of record CM056455.1, on the reverse strand, counting down.
CGTTAACCACTTATGGAATCAAACTATTCTCATCAAATTTACCCAAATACAGATTATTTTGTCTTTACAATTTTACACCTTCATACTCTTCATGTGACAATTACTTACATTGATACTTAAATGAAACACAACACAACTGAGAGCTCCGTCAAATATGCAATTTTACATTTTGGTGATTAAAATATTGATTATTGGAGATGACTTTTTTGTTTTTGTCTTTAAAATGCTCTCTCTCCCTCTCTCTCTCTCTCTCTCTCTCTCTCTCTCGTTTGACTTACTGCTGAACGGCAGGACTGAGACAGACCAGTATTAACATTGAGCTAAGACATGTTTTTCTGTTTGTGTGCTTTTCTAGCGCTTTAGATGAGCTGTCAGAGTCCGAAAGAGAGACAAATCACTGCATTAACCACTGCTAGAGCCCAGCGATAGCCCGGTCACCGATGCAATTCTCAGAGATTGCAGTAAATGCTTAAATGTATAGCTTGAATGCCATGTGCGTTTTTCAAACATTAAAGTTAATGCAGGTGAATAGACCTGAAGAGTTTAGTGCTAATGTAAACTAAATCCTCAAATTTTGGATTCCAGCAAACGATACTTTTCCAGTGTGCAGAAATTAAGGAACGGCACAGACAAACGTACCCGCTGGGTCACAATTCATATTCAATGAGAGGGGCGGACTGGCGGAACGGAGAGCAGTGTGATCCTGTGAAACTGTCACAGATGAGGAATAGAGAATCAGAGAACCCGTTTGAGAGCTGCTGTATGTGAGAGGACTTTACTGCCTGTTTCACCTTGACAGGCATCAGATCATACATTACTTCTGAATCTTCATCAGGATTTTGGCAACAATTTTTGACATGTTTTGTGTGATGTGATCTTTAATGGTGTATACTAGTGTGAATACCGTAAATCCAGAAAAATGTCTTAAAGGGATAGTTCACCCAAAAATGACAATTACATTTCTCAAAATATCTTCTTATGTGTTCCACTGAAGAAAGAGTCGCAAACAGGTTTTGAATGACATGAGAGCGAATACAAAATGACAGGATTACATTTTTGAGTATGTTATCGCTTTAAGACTGAAACTTTCTAAACATACTTCGCTTAGGGACAAAGCTTTACGCACACCATCAATAAGTGTGTTTAATTCAAAATTGTATTAATTTGTCTATTAACCATATTATGATATTATTTGGATAAAATTTTGCATGATTTTAACTAATATTATTATATGATATTGGTGTGGTTTGTGCGACTGAGAGTTTTTGCACCCCTGAAGAAATGTGAAGGTCTACACCATTAGTAGATGTTTGGGAAACACTCTTTTAGTCCGTAAGAGTGTACATTATATAATAATACAAAAGTAATTTTGTATTATTAAGAATAATTTTTTATATTATGGTTGGTAGATATTAAACGATAATTTATTAAACTTGCTCTGTCGCATGTCCCACGTTTAACCAGCTACGATTCTTAATCATATTTTTGTCAGCAAGAACTCGCAAAAAAATTTGTATTGCCACATGGGAACGTGCCTGTCACAACTGTGAGAAATAAACACAAATAGCATCCACTTAGTAAAAATCAGCTGTAGCTCGACCCTTGCGGGACGCACCGGCCTCTTCACCTGTAAACACTTTTCTTCAGGATAAGATGCTTTTTCCCCCTCGGCGATTTGAAACGGGTGCTCAGACAGCCTGACGAAGATGTCAGGAGGGAAAGATATTTATTACGCTAATGGAATGAGTGAATACGGTGGATGTAAACCCCGGCGCGCGCTCGGTCGGGAGGCGACTGCAGCTGCAAATAATCCTCTCCAGTTCAGTAGCAGCGCTAATAATCCCCTGCAATAATCTCCAATTAGAGAAGGCGCCGAATTTGTGGCAGTCCCTGTGGTTGTGAATTGAAAGGTGTGCGGTTGCTTTTGTATGTTCTGTCTGTTGAAGGAGCGACTGAATACTAACAAGTGGATTATTTCAGTTGAAACAGAGATTTTATGTTGTTCAGCAGTCTGTCTGCTATAAAGAAAGCCATATTCTAGCATGAGGACGTTAAGCAAACACGCTTCTGTTTTGGCTGTTGTTGTACTAATAACCCACTTTCATCACACAGCTGCAAATCCACCCTTGTCGCCTTGTATAGCTGAAGATTTGTGATGTGTCAGTGTCGTTTCTCCGAAAGGTGGTGAGAGGTGCGAGACGGTCTTTTTCCAGCTCACAATGGCCGTAAATAAAGCTCGCTGACGCATTCCACAAGGCAGTTTCTGTGATGTTTATCAGAGGACGAGACAGATTCATGCTTTCGGTTTATTCTGTGAACTGTGTGTTCATTATCTCTTGGCTTTTATTGCCGTTGTGTAATATATACATTTTAGTTTCTGGAAAATAATTTGTCTTTCTCGCCTCTAGCAGCACCAAACAGAATTATAAAAATAACCAGTAAAGCAATCCTGGTTTTTAAAACGCTCTGAGTGTTGGCTTGACCAAACCTGAAGTCTTAAGGTTGTAAAAGCTTTATGATGTAGGCTGAAAACTTAGGCGTTCATGCTTGCTTGTGCAGAATGTAGGCTATACTAAATATTTAGGCTGCTGGAGGAGATATAAAGTTTGGCGTTTTATAAACTTTGTGTAGTGTGAAACAGTTTTAAAGAATATACTTTGCATTGCGTTTGGTAAGCCATCTGCAGCCTGTGAGTGATCCCTTACATTAGTATACATCATTTAAAAAAAAATGTATAATATCTGTCTACTTTCTATGCACTTCTCAGAAATATATATGAATATACTTTTATCAACTAAAAGTGGTCCAATTTAGTTAGAAGTAGTATACTAATGTGCATTGATATCAGTGTACTCACAATATAAAGTGTACTCAATAATATACTTGAACTTTACTTGATAAAATTCACTTAAAGTATATTTTTAACATGACATGGCATGTCCTGGTCGTTCCTAAGGTGTTGAAAAGAGTTTGCTATGCTGTTGCAAAGCAGTTGATAGACGGACAATCTCAGACAATGCACCCCCCCATTTGTCCCGCCTCAGGTCTACGCCATTGACTCAAAATACTTCATCGCTGTTTTCTTCATAATGTTTAGTTTTTTAAATGATTTATTAATAGTGTAAGTGTCGCTGATTTTAAGGTTATCTGAGCATTTAACCGGCATCTCATCAGCACCCCTGGGCAGCACATCCAACAGCCGGTTACTCCAGGGGGAGCGTGATGTAGTACACAAACGCTTCAGATAAACACCGTCCATGAGAATCATCTTCCATTGTGCCCGCTATCATGTCCTCAGGCTTTTTTGTTCAGCACAACATTGTGCAACAATACTCAGGTGCACCTGCTCTTCCACAACATCTGACTAGGCGATTACATCCACTCATGCCGCATGTTGGCTCACCTTGCTCGTCTTCTCTCTTTGCAGATGGTCTCATGAGCGAGGGAGAATTTCTGGAAATCACAGAAATCAAACGAAACCAAGCAGAAGAATTTGAGTGCATCACCCACAACGGCGTCGCACCTCCAGACATCCGGCGTGTCAAGGTCACCGTCAACTGTAAGTGAAGTCACACAGGCTTCTTCTGTCAGTAACACACACTGACATCTTAATGTGCTCCGTGGAGCTGTAATGGAAACAGAAATTAGATCACGATTGGCTGTCTGTACAATAATACTCACCCTTTGTCTTTTGTCATCTTTACAGAGCTGCAATGCATAACTAATTCTAAATCAAATTACATTTTCACGACAAAATATAAAAGTATCATTAAATTAGGCCATCATTTAGCATTTGGTTTTCATCACTTCTGTGTTTTGAACAATATTTTAATCAAAATTTTGTCTCCTATTTTCAAGGACAAAAAAAGGCATGTGCAAAACTTAGCAAACAGGGACTAGTACCAAGCAGATTTGTCTTCTTTTGAAGATGTTTTGTAACCATAGGGAGTATTTTTATAAGATAACGTTATGTTAGCAGTATATAAAAACGTTGTAAATAATATAAAATCAAGTTAATAAGTAAGATTTTGTTTGGTCCCTCATACAGCCCTTATGCAGCAACACTTTATAGTGACAAACTCTTCTGTTAAGTTCCTAACACATTGAAAGGAGTCGTTCATTGGACTCTCTCTGTAAGAAATGTTGGTATTTGTAGGTTTAAGTGAACTTGACATCATAGTTTACTTCGACTTTTCTGTCTGAACAAGTATTTTTAGTATATTTACATAGAAAGTAGACTGAATGCTATTTATAATTTAAAGAGATGTTGTAATAGCACTCTTGAATAAACATATATTCCTTTCATAAACTTGATACGACGTTTGTGTTTTCAGATCCACCAGTCATTACAGATGTGAAGAACATGCCTGCCCAGCTGGGGAAGACTGCCATTTTACGTTGTGAAGCCATGGCGGTGCCCACAGCCTCGTTTGAATGGTACAGAGATGACAGAAGGTAAGATCATGTTCATGAAGTGAGAAAGCGAGATGCTGTGGCACTTGTGGTTTCGTGTGAAGTCGCCTCCTCTAACGTGTCATGTTTGGTATTACTTCTCTCTCAGGCCAGTAGAGAGCGATAACACGCTGAAGATCAAAAATGAGAAAACGCGTTCCCTGCTGCTTTTCACCAACGTCACGGAAAAACACTTCGGCAACTACACCTGCTTCGCCTCCAACCGACTCGGCGCTTCCAACGCCAGCATGTTACTCTTCAGTAAGTGCACGACGTGAAACACACACTTTCTGAACATCGATAAATCTACAAAGGCATAAAGTGGAGGATAAATAAACGGCCTGCGGGACGTGACTTTCCACTGTAGAAAGCAGATGAACGTGCACTTCTGTCTCTCTTTACCAGAGGCTGATAATGGCAGCGAGTCTATTGATGGTCCTTGAGGGCAAATGATCTGGTGTGCTCACCAAAGTGCATCCTTTCTTCTCTTTTCAATAATGCATAACTCCAGCAAGCTCTAGTTTAACCCCACTTGCGATGGCAAGATTTTCTTTTTAAGTTTCAGCACATGATGTATGCGGGATACAGCAGCGTGTTCACTGTTGCATCATTCCGAGAAAAACATGCATATGAGCTTAAAAGTCTGGTAAAGGAAAATTTGAGGTCTGTTTGTTTGCTGAATATAATTAAACTAAAGGATGTTCAAATTTTCTCCCGCAGTACCTTCTGAATTCTCTTATATCGTCACTGTCTCAGTAAATGTAATGATGAAATTGAACTAACGTCAAATAACCTGCACCCAGCATAAACAACCTGTTAGTTTTCAGGTTTGTCAGTTTAGTCGACGCAATCCTGTAGAAATAAATTCTTATCCCAGGAATTTTAAATGGGACTGTTAAAATTCAATATAGTCGCTGCATTTTATTGCACATTACTTTTAATTGCCCCCCTAAATCTTATTTTTAATCTCCTAAAATGGTCCGCCAACATTTTTGGCTGAATTCCTTTGACAAAATGCGTTGCATAAAAGGTTTGTGTTGTTTATTTTTCAAAAAGAAATACAAATTTTTCCATCGATACTGATAGTCGATTATTTGGAGTGAACATTTTTTATCTTTCTGGATGTTATTAATTCATATAATGACTATAAATATTGACCACTTAACCGGTAATGTTTCTTTTTATCTATATACAGATCAAAAATAAATTGCATTATTCTGTTCTCTTTTGATTGACTTTTGATTGATATATCCGCCCTGATAATCGGCTGTTTTTACAGATCGGCCGATAGCCGACAGTGTAAAAAAATGTCTTTTATCGACCGATGCCAATTATTGGCTGATATATCTGTGCATCTGTAATTTAAAACATCATCAGTAATTGCTTCATTCTCAGAAAAGAAAGATCTGGTACAGGCTTAGGTCGATGTGTTGTGTTTATATTTCAGTCAAACCGCACCAGAATTCTTTTTGGATCCAGCATTTGTTCACACATACAAACGTGCACAAACGTTTGTACTCGTGGAGACCTCTATAGCAGCTTTACACTTACTCAAAATGCAAACACACGCTATTAATTAATACAAAAAAACACTTTCCACTGACTTTTTATTGTTAAAGCGTCCATTGGAAGACACAAATAGAGTGAGCGCAATGTCGACTGTTCTATCTATGTAATTTTACAGCTTTCAAGACTCCTTAGTCTGACCTAACTAAACTGACTGCAGAGCTCTCATTGGAAATGTTACCTGAATGAAACATTGAAAACTGAGCTCTTAGTCAAATGTGCTGGAGTGAGTGAAGACGAGAGAAGGGCCGGCTCATGATAAAACCTGTATTTAAGAGAAGGAGCCAAAATATTGCTTCACAGAGGAATATTATATAGTGCTGTGAAGTACAGAAAGAGTTTCTGCTGGTCTAATGCTTTTATCTGATGTTAAGTGTTTCTCACTGGACAGAAAGGATTATAGATAAATAAAACTCTTAAACACAACGCTATACTGGTTTTGCATAATTGGGAAAATACAAAACTATAGGTAGGGCTGGTAATATAAACTATATCAATATTTTTTTACCTTTTTTTATAATAACAGGCATAAGTGATGTGTATCTTGACTTTTCCTTTAGGCCAAGGCCTGGGCGTCACAAAATATTCATAACTAGTTTATGTTTTACTTTGTGAAAAAAGCCTGAATTATAGTCTGCCTTTTTGCCAAATAATTTGGTCAAATAAATCCCTTTATTTTGATATCTGATGGGTGTTTTAAAGCGAATATTGTGCATTAACTTTGGCCACTTCTTCAGTTTGGAAAATGTGAATTTGCTAAAATTTGTGAAACATTTTGTATATCATAAAGTTTTATATGTTTCATTTAAATTACATAATTTTAAAGGCAGTTTTTACAGGAAATATATTTCATGTAGTGTCTTATCTTGAAGTCTTAAAAAATGCATGAATATTTATTATAAAAGAATCATCAACATGCTTTTAACAGCCAAGTCATCATCGCACATTTCCCCTTTTTGGTCTGCAGTTCGTCCTCTAGTTTGCCCAATTTCTTTCAGCCTTTTCAATCCATCTTTTCTATTCCGCGGCCCATTATGTCGCTCTGCTCCCCCCCTCCATCGTTGGTCCCGCCGTATTTTCTGCTCTGTTATGTCCTGTTACCTTAGGAAGTCATCAGTCGCTTCTCAGCCTTCATTCCTCACATTGCGTCCCTAGCGAGTGATTCCTGTTCTTTCTTCCCTTTTCTCATTCTCTCCTCCATTATCTCAGAGTTTTCCCTCGTTGAGTCACTCGTCATCGCTTCATTCATCTTCGCTCGTTCATGTGCGGCTGCTTCCGTCGTGTGTCATCGGCTCTTATCTTCCGTCAGATGATCGTTCGCTGCATAAACACCTTAACTCGCCTCTAAAATATTTCAGCTGTTAGAGGGCAACCGACTAAAATTGATGACACAACCATCTACTGTAGCTGTTCTCAAATGTATATTTTACAATTTTTTTTAATGAGTAGCACAGCGTGACATAATGCTATGCCGATATTTGCTGCCATTTTCCATATTTAAAACCGATATTTCTGGCACTGAAGAGATTTCAAGTATAAAAAGGATTTTGTTAAAGAATGAAAGATTAGACTTAAAGACTCCGAAACAAAATACTCAAGTTTAAATAAATTGTGGCAGCCATTGTGTTTATAAAATAATTTTGAGTAACTTTTTTTGATATCTTTTCGTTTTTATATTATATTATATTTTATTTTATTTTTGAATATAATATATTAGAATGTTTAAATATGTTTTAACATCATTGCAAATGATTTATAAACACATACACATACATGTATACATATTTAGGAAATATTTACATGTATTTATTTTTATTTACCAATAATATAAATAATATATAAATGTTTGTTAATTTTTTATATTCTATATCTTTCATTGATATATGCATGTGTATGTTTTTGTAAAAACAATACTTATAGCGCAGGACACAGACATATATTATGTAAACACAAACGTTTATTCTGGATGCATTTAATCACAATTAATCGTTTGACAGTATAATAATATTGAATAAATTAACATTTTAATTGCTGTTGAAACACGAAAAACACACAATTACTTATTTGTAACCAGAAGAAAATGTACAGCTCTTGCATGGATACATTTTGTTTGGATTTTACAAGCACTGCCGCCACCGTGGTTTGTGTTTTTTGTGTGCAACACAGTCTCTTAACATTGTTTATTTGCTTCTTCTCTCGCAGTGCCCGGGGCGGTGTATGGCGGAGGGACGTCTCTCAACAGCCGTTTATCAGGAGCTGGCCTTTGGTTCTGCCTCTCCATCTCTGTTCTGATGAAGGTCTAAAACTGTCCTGCCTTTGGAAGGAGTCTTTAAAAACGAACCCATCACTGTGAACAAAAAGAAATTATGCATTGATCCAGGAGCCATCGCTACATCTCTCGGTCATTCCTTCCCGTTTCCTCTCTCATTCAGCCCCGTCGCGTATCACCACTTCATTCCCGTTTCCGACGACGGTCACCGTTCAACGTCCAATGCAAATGAAATGTCGCTGAGTAATGTTATGAACCGTTCAACAGTTTGGTGTCTCTCGATGTGCGTGCTGGACATGCTGTTTGTACTCCGTGGGTTGTGGATCTGTGAAGATAAAGGTGCTGACAAAAATCCTGAAGATCACGTGACTCTGTAGAAGCGTTTGTGGTTGACCACCAGCCGCCGGTGGCTCAAGGTGTGAGAGACAATTGACAGTGCGTTTTTACATACGTAGCTACGATGAATGATGTCAAACCACATCTTTCCTTTTTAGCAAGAAGGGGCGTATCATCTCGAGCCCTAGGTTGCGTTCATTAAGAGGTCTCGACCCAAGGCAAACATCAGTCTCCTGTCCAGCCACTACACTTCAGTCTGTCTGTCGGTCGGTCCATCAAACGGTCCGTCACCCTCGATGTAAATAAATATGCAGTAGTCGCCCCCCCCCCCCATTTCCAGTCAGGCTGTTTCAGTATTTCAGCCTGGAGGATATTGCTGCCTTCAGGTCATGTTGGGATGATCGTATTTGTGACATCATTGTGTTGATCGTGTTATTTGTGAATGTTGACTGTACGGTATGTCTTTTACGCATTTCGTGTACTGTTGATGATGATCAAGCTTGAAATACTAAACTATTAGCCGTTTTACGAGGCTTGTGTGACCAAACCACATTTCTCATTACTGTTTGTGGCTAATGTTTCTCTATTTCATCGCAAGTGAAAAACATAGAAAGAAATGCGAAATGTTGACCTCCTGATCTCGTAAGTGTGATCTTCCCAAACGGATCTTGAAGGCAGCAGACGTTTCTGGCATCCGAAGCAGTTCCTCATCTTCCTCGTTGCTTGTGGATAGCATGTACCGGTTAGAAATGTCCCTCTTGTGACCTCACTTCCTGCACCAACCCCGTTTTAACCCCTGCACTGTGTACATTTTAATCTGCAAGGTTAACTGCTATAACTTTTCGGTGTTAATAATGATGATTATAATAATGATGATGACGATGACAATGTTAATAAGTATTTGAATAAATATAGTAATTCCGTGTACGAAAAAAAATCGACAGAGCTGATCGCAAGCCATGTGTGTGAAAATATTTTGTACGAAAAATCACATTCATTGAACGGCAAAAAAAAAAAATGTTTTTGAAGTATCGTGCTCTGTTTTACCATGATAAACTTTTTCAAACTGGAAATAATTTGACAAAGTCTGCTAAGAAAGCAATCGCAGAAACGCAAGGGCACTTACACGCTAGAGAGACGCGCGTGACGGACGGGAATGCGTACGATTTAGCAAGTGTGGAGGGAAAGGAGTCCGTTTGATATTGTGCAGAATTTTTTTATTTCAAAATAAAAGCATACAGGATGTCAAATTAATCTTTAAATTTTTCCTCCACGTCCCTCAATAAAATCAATTGATTCGTAGCGTTCTCATACGCAGCCTAAACTCTAGCGTGTACGCGCCCCAATATCATTTCAAATGTGTCTGTATTCTTATTTTTCCATGTTGACTGTAATGTATATTAATCTATTCTACCGTAATGATGTAACGTTCATGTCTGGCTCAATGACATAACCAAAACCACAGTGTCCTGCATTTGACATGTGACCAACGTGCTGCGTTTCATTCCAAGTTGGATGCACGACGTTTCTTCGTAACATTTCATCAATTTCTCGCACGGAGACCTGCTTTCAACAGGCGTCCTGAGTCGAATGGAACACAGCATTAGATTCTGCGAGTCGCCTTTGTTCCTTTCGGAAAGTGAATCAGATTAGCGAGAGATCAAGATGTAATTAGCCAGCGACTGTGACTCGCTAAGCAATCGGACCGGCATATTCTCTCTGTCCCCCATCTGGTGAGAGGCACGGCTCATAAATCAAGCTCAGTCCAGGCACTGACAGAATCCTCTTCAAGGACAGCTGTGCCTTTGAATGGCCGAGTCTTGAAGCCCGGCGCGGAGTCCCGTCCCCTACAGGATAATTACCCGCCACTTAAGAGCGCACGGCGAAGAGGCTTTGACGTGGCGCTGCGGCGAGCATCTTAACTTCATTCGACCCCGCGTGAGCTCGGTGTTCTGACCGTTCGCTTTGCAATCTTAATCTTGTATATACTATAATCTGTCCTGTCTCCCCCGTTACGTGTTTCATTATTTCATTTCATCCAGCAATAACCTCAAAATAACATTTAAATCTTGTTAATGCCCAATTTACAGTCTGATGGGCACTACGCCTTTGTTATTAGGCTAACGGATTCAGACAATGTGTTGCGTTCATTCGTCGGGCCCGAGATATTGCTCACAATACGAAATCTGAGCTCATCCTTTCATCATGATGATTGTAAATGAGAAAACTCGTTCTCTCCAACTGTGTACAAAACTCTACCGAAGTTTCGGTTTCGTTCGTGGAGGCACATGGCCGGCGGTTTAGCTCCAAACATGTGGAACACACCTGAACCAGCTTCTCAAGATCTTAACCGTGACTTGACTAGCAGGTGTGGAAGAGAAAGGACAGGGCTGGACTAAATAACCCCGACATTCAGTTTAGCATGTTATTCTTATTTAAAGAATAATCTATTGTTGTCTTTACGTACATCAAATGTCAAACCAAGCGGAGTATTTTGAAAGAAATATAGCACAAATTATAGAAACCAGTCAAATACTATAGACACCTTCTCAAAGTTTAATAAAAACTGAAAAGCCTTTTTTTGCAGATGTTACTTGGTTTGATGTTTGATTTATTGGAAGGACTTTAGACGTTATGAGTATTCAAAAAAAAATTGGGATCACTGTAAATGTTAAGCACAAAGGCAGGGGATGGGGAGACAGCGGTCATTTTCTCTTTTTGTCATTCATGTTCGGCATCACATTCAAGGCCATCTTGTGTACATGTGCTCACCTCTTATATACGTGAACAAAAGAAAAAAACAAGCGAACGTACGAAATGTCGTTAAATTCTCGATGTGGGTATAAAGCATGTAAATGTTTGTTTTGGGTGGAGTTTTGTTTGGTTGTCTGAATATTGTGATGGAGCGCTGCTGGTGGATGTTTTGGGATGTAAATGAGTGAGTTTGGACTGAGCTAGAGGTCTGGTGTGGAGGACGGATGAGGGACATCCTGACATGAGCAGGTTGGATCACACAGAGCCCTCAGCTCAGAGGAGATGCGATGGTCCATGTCAGTATGAGATGATGTCATTGGCCCTTTGCTAAGCCCCGCCCATTTTGCTCGCAGCTGATACTTGTATTCAAAGTGACTTATGTTCAATGTTCATTATGTTTGATTCGTTCTACCAAGGATTTTTGCAAGTTGTTGCATAAATCTCTGCTCGTGAGTAGCATGAAGTACACTTTAAACCCGGAAAATTGGCAATACTAAAAACGAGGCAACTCGTTTTTCGGACTCGTTTCAACCAAATCTTAGCAAGTGTGACTTAAATATTTAATTTATCCTTTTTATGAAATTAAGTAGACCGAACTTAATGAGTACAACAAAATTGCATTTTTGAGTTAAATAAACTAAATTATTTCAGTTTTTTATTTTACATATTTCTTAGTCTTAATATGCATAAATCAAACATTTGACTTTTGCAAGCCCAAATGAGCAAGAAGACACTGATCTCAGAACTGGCATTAGCACATTTCCTGCTCACTGGTATCATATCAGAAGTTACAGGTCAAATTTAGCTTCGCAGAGCCTAAGCACATGCACCACTCTGTTAAACAATGGTAACCACAAAACTGCAAAATACGTCAAACTCTTCTAAATAGCTAAGAGAAGTGAACATTAAACACTACCAATGTTTCACTTTAATAAAAACATATAAATAAATCTTTTTTTATTTACTCTCCTAATGCAGTCTGACGCAAAGCAAGCTAGGAATTGGAAATCCTTCTTGACCAATTGTGTTGAATTAACGTGTTTAAATTAAGTAAATTGAACAAGAGTAAATACATTTTTTGAGTTTTAGTCAAAACTTCAAGTTACTCAAAAATAATCATTATACTTTACTCAAAAGTAAAAAAAGTGTTTCAGGAACTTAACATATTTAAGTAAGTAGAACTTTTTTATAAAATTAAGTTTGCATTAATTAATCTGTTTGATTATTTTGAACATTTGGCTTTACAGAGTAAGATTAAGAAAAGGTGCTTAAAAGTGAAGTAAAAGAACCTTTTTTTCGATCAATGATTCCACAAAGGACCATTCTGTTCCATAAAAGGTTCTTAAAGATTCTTTAAATTATAAAAAATTAAGAAGAAAAAATGGATTTGATAAGAACCTTTGAGTGAATTACTCTTTTGGGGAACCAAAAATGGTTCTTCTATGGCGTACTGTGAAGAACCTGTTTTTAAAAGAGTGTGAATATGAAAATAAAGTTGATGACATTTCTTAACTTCCTTCTTGATTGTTTCTCTTAATCTGTAGTTTTGCCCTGAATCCTAGTTTTATAATGATCGTTATATTTTGCATTGACTACATAGTCACCGTTTTGCTACAAATACCATAGTTTAACTATGGTTACTGTACCACAACCATTCATTCGTGGTACCTAACTATAGTAAACTTGGTTGTTTCTGTAAATTTCTTAAAAAATGTTGCAATTAGCTCGGTATGAGTTTTGTAAATTTAAGCAACAGTTTGTTGCCACAAGTGTTAATTTGCAATTGTGCCTATTGATAAGGGACAAAAATGGCACGGTAATGTGACAGAAAACCTGCACAACAACACTTTCAATGTTGGTCAAACCCATTATTTTTATTGTGGTTTAACAAATGGTCGGCTCACTCCTTTTAAAAATGAATACAAATTCATGGACATTTTTGAGAAATGCGCTAGTAAAATTAGCTGTTTATTCGTCTTGTTTCTATCTTACTGCAGAATTGAAATCGATTAGAGGGGTTGTGTCCCAAATGACAGCGCAGTGTTGTGAATGTATAGTGTAAAATGAACAGTGACAGATGTGAGTCTATAGAATATAAATGCAGTGTTTCTGTGAAGTGACTTTACTCTCTGTGCCACTAGAGGGCAGTGCCGAATCAATCTCTCTACCCACCGCTCTCTTATTTATTTTCTTCATCTAAAGGCAGTATGTATTTTTCACATCTTTAAAGCTATGAAAGTATCCAAGTATACATATGTTTGTGCACAAAATATAATGAAAAAAAACTCT